>CADEHL010000685.1:0-26235 GCA_902827135.1 Harpagifer antarcticus
GTACTTTCTACTTCTTACATGTTGAACTCAAATACCTGTACTTTCTACTTCTTACATGTTGAACCCAAATACCTGTACTTTCTACTTCTTACATGTGAACCAAATACCTGTACTTTCTGCTTCTTCCATGTTGAACACAATACCTGTACTTTCTACTTCTTACATGTTGAACCCAAATACCTGTACTTTCTACTTCTTACATGTTGAACCCTAATACCTGTACTTTCTACTTCTTACATGTTGACTCAAATACCTGTACTTCTACTTCTCTCATGTTGAACCCAATACCTGTACTTTCTACTTCTCACATGTTGAACTCAAATACCTGTACTTTTCTACTTCTTACATGTTGAACCCAAATACCTGTACTTTCTACTTCTCTCATTGTTGAACACAAATACCTGTACTTCTACTTCTCTCATGTTGAACCCCAAATACCTGTACTTTCTACTTCTCACATGTTGAACTCAAATACCTGTACTTTTCTACTTCTTACATGTTGAACCCAAATACCTGTACTTTCTACTTCTCACATGTTGAAACTCAAATACCTGTACTTTCTACTTCTTACATGTTGAACCCTAATACCCTGTACTTTCTACTTCTTAATGTTGAACTCAAATAACCTGTATTTCTACTTCTTACATGTTGAACCCAAATACCTGTACTTTCTACTTCTCTCATGTTGAACACAAATACCTGTACCTTTCTACTTCTCTCATGTTGAACCCACAATACCTGTACTTTCTACTTCTTACAGTTGAACACAAATAACTGTACTTTCTACTTCTTACATGTTGAACTCAAATAACCTGTACTTTCTACTTCTCTCATGTTGAACCCACAATACCTGTACTTTCTACTTCTTACATGTGAACACAAATACCTGTACTTTCTACTTCTTACATGTTGAACACAAATACCTGTACTTTCTACTTCTTACATGTTGAACTCAAATACCTGTACTTTCTACTTCTTACATGTTGAACCCAATACCTGTACTTTCTACTTCTTACATGTTGAACCCCAAATACCTGTACTTTCTACTTCTTACATGTTGAACTCAAATACCTGTACTTTCTACTTCTTACATGTTGAACCCAAATACCTGTACTTTCTACTTCTTACATGTTGAACTCAAATACCTGTACTTTCTACTTCTTACATGTTGCACCCAAATACCTGTACTTTCTACTTCTTACATGTTGAACTCAAATACCTGAAAAAAAAAAAAAAAAAAGTACAGGTATTTGGGTTCAACATGTAAGAAGTAGAAAGTACAGGTATTTGTGTTCAACATGTAAGAAGTAGAAAGTACAGGTATTTGGGTTCAACATGTAAGAAGTCAAAGTAAAAAGTCAGAAAAATAAGTAGTGGAGTAAAGTACTGATACCAGAAAGATGTACTTAAGTACAGTAACAAAGTATTTCTTCTCCAGTACTTCCCACCTCTGGAAATATCTAATTGAAACAGAGTGTGTGCTAAACACCAGGTTTAGTCCTTCCTTGCATTCGTACTAAGAATCAGCATTGGATATTAATGAAGCTGACTCCTTGGGAAAGTTTCCAGTGCACAAAGAAAGGAGGAAATCACGCATTTGTGAAATGGAAAATCTTAGTTTTAACTGATATTATCCGAGAGAAAGGCTTTAAACTGCATTAAGCTCGTAAAAGAACCCAGTGACACACACACACACACACACACACACACGCACACACACACACACACGGATCAGTTAGTAGGTCATACAGTCTGAGCTGTTCTGCTAAACCCACCCTAACAGCAGCTCTGTTGTGTTTCATATTGAATAAGCTACTGTCTATCTGCTGTGTCTATGCAGGAAACAACAACAGGGCCAGAAGGTGCAGCAGGGAGAAATAAGAGACAGATTACATCTCCAAGAAAGCAAGGCAGCATGTCGACTTACTCTGGAGACTAAGGAGCTGTAACACCAGGTTTGTGGTTTACAAAACTGAGAGTATTACACGTTTAATAACCTCTCAGTAAAACAACATAACAAACGGACACAGGTCCTCAATCAGGACTTCATCTGTGACAAACAGCTCTGAAACGTGGACTTAGGGGGACCAGGTGTTCACAGCATTTAGCCGATGTCCTGCACTTGCCTGTTGCTTTTCTCCAAAGGTGTTTACAGTTTTTTTCAATTGCTACTTGCTTGGGTGCAGAGCTGAACACGTGTTGGTGATTTGAGCTGGTGTTTTTCTCTTTGAGTGTGTGATAACATTTATTTTTAGCCAAGGAAACACACAAGCAGAACTATCCAGAGAGGGCAGAAGTACACACTTCCTTTACTCAAGTAGAAGTACAGATACTGGTGTTTAAAAATGGTGAAAGTAGAAGTACTGACTAAACTTCTTTACTCAAGTGAAAGTAAAGAGGCTTTGAAGTGTACTTCAGTAAAAAGTACCCATAACTAGCAGCTGCTTTAAAGAGTACCTGACCTCCCTTTATATCAATAGAACAATAATGTCATTGTTAGCTAATGAATGTTTCCATGCTGAACAACGGCAACATGACAACGTTTCCATTGGTCCCTCTTCTTTAGAGAAGACCAGGAAGTGATGGATACACGGATCATGGATACGGCCATAGTGTGTTAGCAACTGAAAGAAACTGTAAAAAACAAGCTATCACCATTAGCTGCGTCAGATGTCAATCAATCAACAGTTTACTTATGGGTGTAGGCGGAGGACGGCGAGTCCCACAGAGTTTTTGTGAGATTTGCCAGAATATTTTGTCACATGGAGGCAGGGGCGCCGCCAGGGATTTTGGGCCCCATGAAAAACTGAGCGACATACTTTCGCCCTTTAGTCCCTCTCTCTTGTCTTTCTCTCCTTTCTCTTCTTCTCTTAGAGCCTGACTTTGTTGGTCGTTGAAACATGGTACAACACACGTATGTAGGCTAAGTACTAGCATCCCTCCTCAGTCCTCACATGCTCTCACTCTCTGCAAGACAGTGCCGGTGCCGCACCGCGTTTGGAGGCAGGACCAAACCATCACATGTAAATAGAAGGGGGTGTACAGAGGCTTTGGGTAATTAACTTTTGGAAGAAAATAAGTTAAAACGAATCGTAAGTTTAGTGAGTACATTATCAATATAACGTTCTATTAATGTTAATTATTGAGGATTGGAACATTTTGGGGCCCCTGTCAGTCACGGGCCCCTGCATGGAGGTGAATACGTTTTGACGCACCGAGACTCTGGCCCATAAAGAACATGTGGATCTCCTGAAGCCTAAAGCAGCTGATACAGCGTTAACCACACTGCAGCCTGTCAGCGAGCTCTGGTCCTTTTTACAGACTCACAAATGAATACGAGAATGCTTACGGATGATAGTTACTTCATTCCTTCACTTAGTTTGTATGCTCCCAACAAATGGAACACACTTCCTTCACTAACTGAAGTCTTTAAGTCGAGGCTGAAAACACGACGTTGTCCAGCTGCTCACCCAGAAGTCTTTTAACTTGTTTTAGCACCTACTGTATTTACAAAGTTGTTTTTAAACTATTCTGTATCTCTTTATTCCATCACATTGTGTTCCTTTCCTTGGTCTCAAGTGTTAACGTCGATGTGAAGCACTTTGAATTGCTCTCTGAAATGTGCTTTACAAATCAACGTACCAAATACGTTGTAATTCCTTCACTTGCAAACCAGAGTAAAGCGTTGTTGTTTTATGTTTATTATTATCTCGATGCCCAAGACTCATGTCTCCTAAGGGAGACAATAAAGCTCTCTTATCTTATCTATATGTATGAGCTAATAGTTTCAATACAAATGTTAATATGTAAGGGTTGCTTAGACATTATATTTCAATCTAAACTAGCTCTTAGCAACGCAGAAACATGTCCACACACACACACACACACACACACACACACACACACACACACACACACACACACACACACACACACACTCATACCATGTATACATCACTTCAGGGGACATTACATTGACTTACATGCATTTACTGGAGACTTATCCTAACCTTAACCATAACCAAAACATGCCTAACCCTAACCCTAAACAAGTCTTCACCCTAAAAGTAATGATCCCCCTCATGGGGACTTCCAATTTGTCCCCATAAGGGAGGCGAGTCCCCACACGTATAGTAATGCTAGGACGGACACACACACACACACACACACACAATCACCTGTTCTTAAACAAATCAAAGTGTATATACAGGACTGTCTCAGAAAATTAGAATATTGTGATAAAGTTCTTTATTTTCTGTAATGCAATTAAAAAAACAAAAATGTCATACATTCTGGATTCATTACAAATCAACTGAAATATTGCAAGCCTTTTATTATTTTAATATTGCTGATTATGGCATACAGCTTAAGAAAACTCAAATATCCTATCTCTAAATATTAGAATATCATGAAAAAGTATACTAGTAGGGTGTTCAACGAATCACTTGAATCGTCTAATTAACTCGAAACACCTGCAAGGGTTTCCTGAGCCTTGAAAAACACTCCGCTTGGTTCAGTAAACTAAATCACAAGTATGGGGAAGACTGCTGATCTGACTGCTGTCCAGAGGACCGTCATTGACACCCTCCATCAGGAGGGTAAGACACAAAAAGACATTTCTCAAAGAGCAAGCTGTTCACAGAGTGCAGTTTTCAAAGCACATCCACAAAAAGTCTGTTGGAAGGGGGAAATGTGGCAGGAAACGCTGCACAACCAAGAGAGATGACCGCAGCCTTAACAGCATTGTGAAGAAGAGTCGCTTCCAGAATTTGGGGGAGCTTCAAAGACAGTGGACTGAAGCTGGAGTCCAGGTATCAAAAGTCACTGTTCACAGACGTATCCGGGAAATGGGCTACAATAGCCGTATTCCCATGGTCAAGCCACTTCTGAACTCAAGACAACGGAAGAGGCGTCTGACTTGGGCTAAGGAAAAGAAGCACTGGACAGTTGCACAGTGGTCCAAAGTCCTCTTTTCAGACGAAAGCAAGTTTTGTATTTCATTTGGAAGTCAAGGCGCCAGAGTCTGGAGAAAGGCTGGAGAGGAGCAAAATCCAAGTTGCTTGAAATCCAGTGTGAAGTTCCCACAGTCAGCGATGGTTTGGGGAGCCATGTCAGCTGCTGGTGTTGGTCCACTGTGTTTCATCAAGCCCAGAGTAAATGCAGCTGTGTACCAAGAGATTTTAGAGCACTACATGCTTCCGTCTGCTGAAAAGCTCTATGGAGATGAGGAATTCATTTTCCAGCATGATCTGGCACCTGCCCACAGTGCCAAAACCACCAGTAACTGGTGTACTGACCATGGCATTACTGTCCTCGATTGGCCTGCAAATTCCCCTGACCTGAACCCCATAGAGAATATGTGGGGTATTGTGAAGAAGAAGCTGAAAGACACCAGACCCAACAATGCTAATGAGCTAAAGGCCGCTATTGAAGCATCCTGGGCATCCATAACACCTCAGCAATGCCACAGGCTGATTGCCTCCATGCCACGCCGCATTGATGCAGTAATCCGTGCAAAGGATTCCCAACCAAGTACTGAGTGCATTAATGGACATTTTCAAATGTTTGATTGTGTTTTGCTGTTATAAATCTTTTTTTTTTACTTGGTCTGAGGAACTATTCTAATTTTTTGAGATAGGATATTTGAGTTTTCTTAAGCTGTATGCCATAATCAGCAATATTAAAATAATAAAAGGCTTGCAATATTTCAGTTGATTTGTAATGAATCCAGAATGTATGACATTTTTGTTTTTTTAATTGCATTACAGAAAATAAAGAACTTTATCACAATATTCTAATTTTCTGAGACAGTCCTGTATATATATATGCTCTTACAGATTAACAAACATTAATGACTTTAGGATGAAATCATTTCAGTTTTGAGTATTGAGTACAAACTGTACGATGTGCAGACAAATGAAAGCTTTAGCGCAAGTTCAATAAGGAAGACGTAACAGTGAGTCACGTACACGTCACTCTACTGCTCTCTCTCCCCCCTCACTAAATGCGTGGGCGTCACCCCTCAGCAGCCAATGGCTGCACAAGCTAAATTCCTTAAATGCCTGCTTCCTTCCCGTCAGTTGTCATGTCAGGTGACCACACGCACCCCGCCTCCACCCCTCTCTCCTCCCGTCTCTCCACCCGTCTCTCCTCCCGTCTCCTCCAGGACAAAGCTAACCTTCCTCCTTCAGACCGGCCCCACCTACCTATCACCACCACCAGTGTCTAGACCCCGGGGATTTCATCGGAGCGACTCTTTCCCTCCTGAACGATTATCGTGCAAAGCGGGGCCTAATGGCCAAACCCCATTCATTCTCCTGTTGTGTTATCATTATCATTCATACGACGTGTAACAATAAATAAGTATTCCATACGTCACGTCTCTCCGGTTTGAAATGTCCATTGTGTATGTAAATGTCTTGGAGCATAATCTGAATGCTAAGCTAACCGTTGCTATCAGACATCCACACATCTGGACTGAAGGGAAGATTATATTTGACTTTTAATTCCTATTTCTCTGCTTTTTAACGACTGTTTTAAGTTGTATTTAAATGTCATGTATAATGTGTCTCTGTTGCATTGTGTGTCCTTGTGTTTTTGGAAGACACTTTGTTTGACTTTGCCTTAAAATGTCTTAAGTGTTTCTTTTCTTATCAAGCTCCACATTTGTGGAATCAGCTTCCAGTTTGTGTTCGGGCGGCAGACACCCTATCCGTTTTTAAGAGTGCGCTTAAGACCTTCCTTTTTGATAAAGCTTATAGTTAGGGCTGATTAGATTCAGCACCTAGTTTTGCTGATATAGGCTTAGTTTGTCAGGGGACATCTTACTTCTTCCTTCTCTCTGTCTGTACCTGTGTACTCTCATGTTCCGATTAACCCAGCTTCCCCACATCTCTTTCTCTCTGGTGTCTATATACGCCGGGACCCGGAGTCATGGATGATCCTGCGGTCCTGTGTCCTGCATCGCGAGCCCTGGATCTTGAGTCGTGGCTGTGGTCCTGGATCATAGGTCCTGGATCTTGAGTCGTGGCTGTGGTCCTGGATCATAGGTCCTGGATCTTGAGTCGTGGCTGTGGTCCTGGATCATAGGTCCTGGATGGATATCCTCGTGGATTCATCTTCCTATTATACACACATGCATTTCCAAACATCTGGACTACCTATGTTGCAAATGTATTATCTTTTCAATTTACACACGGCATCTATTGCACGTCTGTCCGTCCCGGGAGAGGGATCCCTCCTCTGCTGCTCTCCCTGAGGGTTCTCCATGTTCCCTTTAAACTGTGGGTTTTCTCTGGAAGTGTTTCCTTGTACGATGTGAGGGTCTAAGGACAGAGGGTCTGAGGACAGAGGGTCTGAGGACAGTCCTGCAGAGACGTTTTTAATTTAATATTATTCTGTATCTGTAATGGGATTTATGAAATGTAGTCGCTGCCTCGACAGAACCCAGCGTCTGACACACACACACACACACACACACACACACACACACACACACACCACACACAACACACACACACACACACACACACACACACACACACACACACACACACACACACACACACACACACACACACACACACACACACACACACACACACACACACACACACACACACACACACACACACACACACACTATAAATAAACGTGGAGAAATGAAGAGTAAAGTCCGACTCTTACAGGATTTTTGAGGACAATTACTTTCAAATCTGATAAAATGACTAAAATACTTAATAATAATTATAATTTAATATTATATATATATTATATATGAACATCATAGACTAGAGGACTCTTTAATATAATTAATAACAATATTTTATAATGATCCCGGTGTGATCTTGTAAAATGATCTGTACCAAACAAATATGTTTCATTAAGTCTTTCAACATGTATTTATAGAACAGAATATCTTCATATCACAATATGGCTTTTTAACACATTATTAAGCCTTAAAAGAATATTGCTTCCTGCTATTTGAATATTGCACTACACCATGTTGGGCTTTAAATCAAATGTACATTAATTGTGCAGCCTTATCTAATAAATTAGTATAACAGCTAAAAACAAACATTTGGAATTATACATTTAACGTTAAGCATCAATTATACTAGCTTACTTATAAGACTTATAAGTACAATTTATGATGCATGTATGTGTTTAAATGGCAGTATTAGTACTTAAAACACCTTTCAATTTCACCCATTACAGGTATTTTGTAAAGCAGCATCTCTCACATGGAGTGCCAGTGGGAATACCGGAAGGAGCCATTGTCTTTGTCAGTGTCTTTCGGATGCTTCTAAGAGTCTCCATGTGATGGAGGAGGAAGGCCAGCATCCTCCTCCTCCTCCTCCTCCATCAGCCTCCATTTTAAAACACCACCACAAACACTGAACATGCACCAAGCAAAAAACACGACCAATCACACACACCTTATTCTGCACACACACACAGCTGCACACACACACACACACACACACACACACACACACAACGATTAAGAAGCGAATACATGGAATACATATCGATGTTTAGAAACCGTGTTTGTGCCAATGTGCGTAGTGAAGGGCAGGATGGGAGGAAAAAACGCCCCGCGGACGCACAATGAAAACACGCGCACACGCACCAACACACATAGTACACGTTTCAAAATGGTTTATAGAAATGTCATAAATGCAGCTTGTAACGGATGCAAAGCAGCTGTTGTTTTGAACAGCGCCCCCCTCTCAGCATCTCTCCATCTCCATCACGAATCAACACACACACACACATTTCAAGAACACACACACATTTCAAGAACACACACTTAGTCTAAGGATAATAAAGATTACATGTGTGTTAAGTCCCGCAGCTGAAGGTGTTCTTACCTGAAAACAAGCCGCTGGTTGTGGTGTGTGATGAGCCTCTCTCTCTCTCTCTCTCTGTGTGATGCAGAATAACACTGATGCTCTCTCTCCCTTTCTCTCCCTCCCTCTCTCTAATTTATTTCAGTTCGTGTCACTGACGCTCTGCTGACGTCACAGAGCTATTAACATACAGTGATTCATAAATGGGAATACAACACTTTACAAAAATACAAATTAAAGTAAGTAATGATAGGCTACATATTGTTCTTACATTTCCCAAACATTTTCATATTTAAAAAAAAATTAAATATATTCCTAAAAATGTGAAATTAGTTTCCAAAATATTTGTTTTAAGTGTTATTATAACTTTTTTAATGTATTGTCTTGAATATAAATAATTGTATTTAGGGCATTTTCATTACAAAATATATTTAAATGTAATGACATTTTTTTTAATTGAAAGTCTCCTTAAAAAGACCTGAAGCGGAGGTTGGTCCTCACAAAGGTGTCACGGTTGAGTGAAGGAAGCAGGACCCAAATGCAGATAACTCTGATAATCCTTTATTTCAAGGAAAATGAAACTAATACATACAAAACAGAACACTCACCGGGGTGAATTCAGTCACCAACAAAAGAAGCACCAACACTGAACACAGGACGAGACAAGACTAAATACAGGGAGGGATAATTACAAGACGAGACACAGCCGGGCAGGGGAGGAGAAACACAAGGGCCACAGGTGAACACAATCAGCTAACGAGACACACCAGGGAAACTAACGACAGGAGGAAAACATGACATAGAGAACAGCGAAAACACCCAAACCTAGACATAGACCTGTGACCTGACATGACAACCGTGACAGAACCCCCCCCTCAAGGGACGGATTCTAGACGTCCCTAAACACCAAAACAAAAATCCAACACCGTCCAGCAGGGTGGGTGGAGGGGGTCCGGAGGACGGGACTGAGCTGACCGCCCAGGAGCACAGTAGAGGACCAGGAAGGGATCTCGGGCGGACGGCCCGGGGGCAAGGCAGAAGCCGAGAAGGAGGACTCGGGCGGACGGCCTGGGGGCAAGGCAGAGTCCAAGGTGGGGGACTCGGGCGGACGGCCCGGGGGCAAGGGAGAGTCCATGGTGGGGGTCTCGGGCGGACGGCCCGGGTGCAAGGCAGAGTCCATGGTGGGGCGAAGGCCACAGCGGGCGAACTCAGGGGGCCGAGCATGAGGGCGAAGGCAGCGGCAGGAAGAGTCAGGGGGCCGGGCTCGAGGACGAGGGCAGCGGCAGGAAGAGTCAGGGGGCCGGGCTCGAGGACGAGGGCAGCGGCAGGAAGAGTCAGGGGGCCGGGCCCGAGGACGAGGGCAGCGGCAGGAAGAGTCAGGAGGCCGGGCCCGCGGGCGAAGACCGCGGCTCACAGAGGGTCGGGATCGAGGGCGAAGGCAGCGGCAGGAAGAGTCAGGGGGCCGGGCTCGAGGACGAGGGCAGCGGCAGGAAGAGTCAGGAGGCCGGGCCCGCGGGCGAAGACCGCGGCTCACAGAGGGTCGGGATCGAGGGCGAAGGCAGCGGCAGGAAGAGTCAGGGGGCCGGGCCCGAGGACGAGGGCAGCGGCAGGAAGAGTCAGGAGGCCGGGCCCGCGGGCGAAGACCGCGGCTCACAGAGGGTCGGGATCGAGGGCGAAGACCAGACAGCTCCGGAGGCCGGGCAGGACCCGGTGTCGGCCGGACAGGAACCGGAGCCGGCGGGACAGGCTTCGGCAGGATCCCCCACGGAAGAGGACCAGGAATTGGCAGGACCCCCAGCAGGAGAGCGGTTGGCGGGACCTCCAACGAGACAGGACAAAGGGTTGGCAGTACCCCCGGCAGGAGAGTAGTCGGCGGGGCCTCCAACGGGACAGGACACAGGGTTGGCAGGACCCCCGGCAGGAGAGTTGTCGGCGGGGCCTCCCACAGCACAGGACATAGGATTGGCAGGACCCCCGGCAGGAGAGTAGACGGCGGGACCTCCAACGGCACAGGACACAGGGTTGGCAGGACCCCCGGCAGGTGAGTAGACGGCGGGACCTCCAACGGGACAGGACATAGGGTTGGCAGGACCCCCGGCAGGAGAGTAGTCGGCGGGACCTCCAACGGGACAGGACATGGGGTTGGCAGGACCCCCGGCAGGAGAGTAGTCGGCGGGGCCTCCAACGGGACAGGACATAGGGTTGGCAGGACCCCCGGCAGGAGAGTAGTCGGCGGGGCCTCCAACGGGACAGGACACAGGGTTGGCAGGACCCCCGGCAGGAGAGTAGTCGGCGGGGCCTCCAACGAGACAGGACAAAGGGTTGGCAGGACCCCCGGCAGGAGAGTAGTCGGCGGGACCTCCAACGGCACAGGACATGGGGTTGGCAGGACCCCCGGCAGGAGAGTAGTCGGCGGGGCCTCCAACGGGACAGGACACAGGATTGGCAGGACCCCCGGCAGGAGAGTAGTTGGCGGGGCCTCCAACGGGACAGGACACAGGGTTGGCAGGACCCCCGGCAGGAGAGTAGTCGGCGGGGCCTCCAACGGGACAGGACATGGGGTTGGCAGGACCCCCGGCAGGAGAGTAGTCGGCGGGGCCTCCAACGAGACAGGACATGGGGTTGGCAGGACCCCCGGCAGGAGAGTTGTCTGCGGGACCTCCAACGGCACATGAGTAGGGGCTTGAGTGGGGACTCGAGAGAGGGCTTGAGAGGGAACTCGAGAGGAAACTGGAGAGTTGCCTCGAGAGGGGACTCGAGAAGGAACTCGAGAGGTGACTGGAGAGGGGACTCGAGAGGGAACTCGAGAGGAGACTCGAGAGATGACTTGAGAGGAGACTTGAGAGGGATCTTGAGAGGGGACTTGAGAAGGGACTCGAGAGGTGGCTTGAGAGGGACCTCGAGAGGTGACTTGAGAGGGATCTAGAAAGGGGACTCGAGAGGTAGCTCGAGAGGAGACTTGAGAGGGAACTAGAGAGGGGACTCGAGAGGGAACTTGAGATGGGATGAGAGAAGGGACTAGAGAAGTGACTCGAGGTGGGACTAGAGAAGGGGCTCGGGAAGGGGCCAGAGAGGTGACTAAAGGAGGGACTGGAGAAGGGACTAGGGAAGTGACTAGAGGAGGGACTTGAGAAAGGACTTGAGAAAGGAATTGAGTAGGGACTTGAGATGGGACTAGAGAAGTGACTAGAGGTGGGACTGGAGAAGGGACTAGAGAAGGGACTAGGAAAGTGACCTGAGGAGGGACTAGGGAAGGGACAAGAGGAGGGACTAGAGACGGGACCAGAGAAGAGACTAGAGAAGGGACTCGAGAAGAGACTAGAGAAGGGACCAGAGATGGGACTATGGCAGCTGGGGCCAGAGCTAAGGCTGGAACCATGGCTGCTGGGGCCGGGACCATGGCTGCTGGGGCCAGAACTAGGTCTGGAACCATGGCTGCTGGGGCCAGAACTGGGGCCGGAACCATGGCTGCTGGGGCCAGAACTGGGGCCGGAATGATGGCTGCTGGGGCCAGAACTGGGGCTGGAACCATGGCTGCTGGGGCCAGAACTGGGGCTGGAACCATGGCTGCTGGGGCCTGTACTGGGGCCGGAACCATGGCTGTGTGGGCCGGTTCTGTAGCCGGAACCATGGCTCTTGGGGCTCGGATTGCTAGCCTGGACTTGCGACTCCTTCTCTTAGAAGCCGCCTGAAGGCTCCGTGGACCTCCAAAAGCCAGCCGAGTTCCAGAAAACGACTCTTGGACAGGAGCAGGAACTGGGGCGGAAGCACTGGTTGACTCCAGACGGAACACACCGAGACGTTTATAGTCAGCAGGCTGGAAATCACACACCCAGATGAAGTTCAACATCCAGCCAGGTAAGAATTTCACCAAGTCTGGTTTCTCCATAGCCAACCGGTGCGCCTCTACCAGAGCGGCCTCCTTCTGCAGAACACTGGACGCTCCCTTCCACCAATCATAGCAGAAAGCCAAATCAAAGGAAAAATGTTGTAGTTCCACCTCAAATGGATCATCTGCTGGGTCCATCTCTGGTCGGTGCTTTCTGTCACGGTTGAGTGAAGGAAGCAGGACCCAAATGCAGATAACTCTGATAATCCTTTATTTCAAGGATAATGAAACTAATACAGGCAAAACAGAACACTCACCGGGGTGAATTCAGTCACCAACAAAAGAAGCACCAACACTGAACACAGGACGATACAAGACTAAATACAGGGAGGGATAATTACAAGACGAGACACAGCCGGGCAGGGGAGGAGAAACACAAGGGCCACAGGTGAACACAATCAGCTAACGAGACACACCAGGGAAACTAACGACAGGAGGAAAACATGACATAGAGAACAGCGGAAACACCCAAACCCAGACATAGAACTGTGAAATGACATGATAACCGTGACATAAGGGGGGAGTACAGGAATAGACACACACAGGTAGAAGAGGTGTGTCCTGCATTCAGTTGTGTTTCTTCCTCGCACTGCACACAACACACAGGTAAGCTTTGATTTCTTTACTTCTTCTAACGCTGTGTGTTACTTGTATTGGATTTTAACTGATAGGATGCAGCTGTTACGTAGTGTTACGGTCCCTCCTGTACAAAGGGAAGTAGCAACATATAAAATAACCGGGAGAGAGAAAACTGATTTCTGAAGCCACAAAGATGGTCTTTTAATCAATAAAAGTAGGCTCACCAGCCAATTTGCAAACTTACGTCAAAACCAAACAAACTTTCACATAAAAGAAAGCGACAACAGTAAACCATAACACTACACTGCTGCACAGATCATCCACTGCCATCCATGCAGCTCACAGGAGAAGGACGAGAGAGACTGCAGCCTTCCTCGGGTCCTTTATGGGGATTGGGGATTGGGAGAACACACACACACACACACACACACACACACACACACACACACACACACACACACACACGTTCTCTAATATTTATACTACAATAATATATATAGTCGTATTTTGAAATGGGGCGTAATGCAATACTTTGACTTGTAACGGAGTACTCCTACACCAAGGTGTTTGCAGGTCTTTCGTGTTTTTAGAAAATGAATGTCTTAAATTTTAACCATTTCTTTCTGAATATATAAAATAACTATTAATAAAATAATATATATCAATAATCAAATTATTAATAATACACAATCAATACATTTTTAAATATGTTTTACTTTTTACTAATGTGATGCAGCGAGGTATATCTATGTGCGTCAGCATGTGACACACTACATACTGATATACACCTGAACATCAGCAGGAGAGGACTCTTTAAAGTAGAGACACTACATACTGATATACACCTGAACACCAGCAGGAGAGGACTCTTTAAAGTAGAGACACTACATACTGATATACACCTGAACATCAGCAGGAGAGGACTCTTTAAAGTAGAGACACTACATACTGATATACACCTGAACATCAACAGGAGAGGACTCTTTAAAGTAGAGACACTACATACTGATATACACCTGAACATCAGCAGGAGAGGACTCTTTAAAGTAGAAACACTACATACTGATATACACCTGAGCATCAGCAGGAGAGGACTCTTTAAAGTAGAGACACTACGTACTGATATACACCTGAACATCAGCAGGAGAGGACTCTTTAAAGTAGAGACACTACATACTGATATACACCTGAACATCAGCAGGAGAGGACTCTTTAAAGTAGAGACACTACATACTGATATACACCTGAACATCAGCAGGAGAGGACTCTTTAAAGTAGAGACACTACACACTGATATACACCTGAACATCAGCAGGAGAGGACTCTTTAAAGTAGAGACACTACATACTGATATACACCTGAACATCAGCAGGAGAGGACTCTTTAAAGTAGAGACACTACATACTGATATACACCTGAACATCAGCAGGAGAGGACTCTTTAAAGTAGAGACACTACACACTGATATACACCTGAACATCAGCAGGAGAGGACTCTTTAAAGTAGAGACACTACATACTGATATACACCTGAACATCAGCAGGAGAGGACTCTTTAAAGTAGAGACTCTACATACTGATATACACCTGGACATCAGCAGGAGAGGACTCTTTAAAGTAGAGACACTACATACTGATATACACCTGAACATCAGCAGGAGAGGACTCTTTAAAGTAGAGACACTACATACTGATATACACCTGAACATCAGCAGGAGAGGACTCTTTAAAGTAGAGACTCTACATACTGATATACACCTGAACATCAGCAGGAGAGGACTCTTTAAAGTAGAGACACTACATACTGATATACACCTGAACATCAGCAGGAGAGGACTCTTTAAAGTAGAGACTCTACATACTGATATACACCTGAACATCAGCAGGAGAGGACTCTTTAAAGTAGAGACACTACATACTGATATACACCTGAACATCAGCAGGAGAGGACTCTTTAAAGTAGAGACACTACATACTGATATACACCTGAACATCAGCAGGAGAGGACTCTTTAAAGTAGAGACACTACATACTGATATACACCTGAACATCAGCAGGAGAGGACTCTTTAAAGTAGAGACACTACATACTGATATACACCTGAACATCAGCAGGAGAGGACTCTTTAAAGTAGAGACACTACATACTGATATACACCTGAACATCAGCAGGAGAGGACTCTTTAAAGTAGAGACACTACATACTGATATACACCTGAACATCAGCAGGAGAGGACTCTTTAAAGTAGAGACACTACATACTGATATACACCTGAACATCAGCAGGAGAGGACTCTTTAAAGTAGAGACACTACATACTGATATACACCTGAACATCAGCAGGAGAGGACTCTTTAAAGTAGAGACACTACGTACTGATATACACCTGAACATCAGCAGGAGAGGACTCTTTAAAGTAGACACACTACATACTGATATACACCTGAACATCAGCATCATGTGTGTTCTTCAATAAATAT
The DNA here is from genome assembly GCA_902827135.1 of Harpagifer antarcticus. NCBI lineage: Eukaryota > Metazoa > Chordata > Actinopteri > Perciformes > Harpagiferidae > Harpagifer > Harpagifer antarcticus. The sequence goes on from CADEHL010000685.1 coordinate 15,799, forward strand.
GGTTCTCAAATGAGCCGTTACATCTATGTTTGCTTTTGTTACTTTGTGTATACCAATACTTCTGTACTTTCACTGAAGTTAGATGAATGAATGTACTTTTACTCCTAACAGTGTATTTTGGGTAATTTAGCATTACTTTTACTGAAGAAGAACCTTTTTACAATTTCTTCCACCCTCTCCTCCGTTCAGAAATGGCCTCTGCAAACATTTCAGAGGAGTTTCTGTGCTCCATCTGTTTGGATGTTTTCACGGAGCCTGTTTCCACTCCCTGTGGACACAACTACTGCCGGGCCTGCATCAGCAGCTACTGGAGCTCCAGGGACATCATCCAGTGTCCGCTGTGCAGAGAAACCTTCCTCACAGCCCTCAAACTGAGAGTCAACACCGAGTTCAGAGACATGTTGGAGATTCTCCAGAGGACCAAACAAGCAGGTGACTCAAATTCCCAAAATGTTCAGAATTTGTAAAGAACTTATTTTCGGAAAAATTAGTTTTTTTATATTGATAAAAAGAGAAGCACAAGGACGTTAGACAGTCAGGATTTGCAAAACATGTCCTCGAAAATCCTTAAATGTCACCTATTATGCAAAAGGCACTAAGCGTCAGGAAATAAACCCCCTCTCTTTCCCTCCGTACCCACATCTCTAAAAACGGGGGAACAACGGAGCTGATCCAGATTTGCGTCCAATATGATGTAATATCTGAAATGTGGGCGGGCTTTACACCCAAGACCAATGTTGCTGTCAGAAACAATGCACAAAGTGTTTTGGACTAATATGGTCTTTGTTTACTTTACATTTAGCTAACGCTTTTATCCAAAGCGACTTACAATAAGTGCGTTCGACCAACAAAATACAACCTTGAAGGAAACAGAATCATAAAGTACATCAGGTTTCATAGAGCCAAACATTTCAAGTGCTACTCAGCTGGCTTTAGAGAAGCCAGTCCTTTATTAGTATATAAGTGCTTTGTTAGTAATTCTATGGCTGGAAGTGGAGTCGAAAGAGATGAGTTTTCAGTCTGGAAGGTGTGTAAGCTTTCTGCTGTCTTGATGTCAATGGGGAGCTCATTCCACCATCTTGGAGCCAGGATAGCAAACCCACGTGTTTCTGCTGATGGGAACTTGGGTCCCCCTCGCAGCGAGGGTGCAGCGAGTCGTTTGGCTGATGCAGAGCGGAGTGCACGTGCTGGGGTGTATGGTTTAACCATGTCCTGGATGTAGGAAGGGCCAGATCCATTCGCAGCATGGTACGCAAGTACTAGTGTCTTGAAGTGGATTCTAGCAGTTACCGGGAGCCAGTGGAGGGAGCGGAGGAGCGGAGTGGTGTGGGGACATTTAGGAAGGTTGAAGACCAGACGAGCCGCTGCATTCTGGATGAGCTGCAGAGGTCGGATGGCACATGCAGGTAGACCAGCCAGGAGGGAGTTGCAGTAGTCTAGGCGTGAGGTGACGAGAGCCTGGACCAGAACCTGCGTGGCTTTCTGGGTCAGCTGGGGACGTATCCTCCTGATCTTGTAAAGCGTGTATCTGCAGCAACGGGTTGTAGCAGCGATGTTTGCAGTGAAGGACAGGTTGTTATCTAGGGTCACTCCCAGATTCCTTGCAGTCTGAGTCGGGGAAATAACAGAGGTGCCGATGTTGATTGTCAGGTCAAGAGTAGGACAATCTTTTCCCGGAAGGAAAAGCAGTTCAGTCTTGTCAAGGTTGAGCTTGAGGTGATGAGCAGACATCCACTGAGAGATGTCAGCTAGACAAGCAGAGATGCGTGCGACGACCTGGGTCTCTGAGCGGGGAACTTGAGATTTAAAATCACAATTTCAGTCAGATCAACTACAGAGCATTTATACAGAGTACACTGAAACAGAGAAGTCTAAAGACAGAATGTTACTCACACAATTCTAGAAGTCACCAGTTGTTATCCTGTCAAAATCGAGTTGCACACTTTAGCATCGCTAACACTCAGAGCTAACCTGCGCTGGAGAGAGTGTGTGTCAAGAAGCAGGAAATATAAAAAGGAAGTCACCTTGTGGTAAACCTGAGAGAGAGAAAGAGTTTGAGCTCCATCCTGTTTCAGAGAGAATCCTTGATGTGGTTTGGACCATAATATAGCGTTTAATCATGGCAGCATTTATCTGAGCTTTAGGAATCCAAAGTACAACATATAATAAGTACCTGTATCAAGATTGATGCACAATAAGTGACCTTTGACCTTTTTAGAGAGATTTAGCAAAAAAACCCTCTTCTAGGTCATTTGGGTGGATTTTCCATATCTCTGACCCCCTGGTTCGATTTAGACATGTGACGTCTCTTTCTGACCGTTAGAGCCAATAGAATCCAAGGGTCCCGCACACACTCATGTTAAAAAAAGACAAGGCTCTACACAACTCGTCACGCTGACGGGGGGGACGGGGGGGGAGAGCACGCTTGAGAATTGTTAGCGCCGGTGTTATGCCGTGTTATGCATGGCTGCTGCACCTCACGGGAGCGCGCACAGCGTAAAGCAAACACTCCCGGACATTTCAATGATCTGTACGGCACAGTACGGTTTGGAAACCATATCATATCATTTCCCACTTGTCACTTTAACTTTTAGTACCTCATAGCACGGAGGACGAAATGTTTATATATGCTCGCAGTTATCTTGTCATTACCATTTTGCTTTTTTATTATTGATCCTATTTCTATTTTTTACCTGTGTGAATCTGTACTGTCCTGTTTTTGTTTTTTCACGCTTACCCTGTTGCTGCTTCCTACTGCTGAATTTCCCCACGGGGGTTAATAAAGGTCCATCTAATCTAATCTAATCTAATCTAATCTACCGTAATCATTTCCTTTTTTGGCGGGCGTGCATAACACGGCTTAACACCGGAGCCTCGCTGCGGGGAAAGGTTCGCGCTGTTCCGAGTTTGTTCTAATCTGTCAAAATGACCGACTGCTTTCAGATTTTCCCGTCATTGTTAAAAAAAATCTGTCATAGACGGAAAGTATTCGGTTAACGCGACCTCTGGGTGTGAGGCGAGGCTAGGATGGGCGATCTGTTTGGTATTTTGAGCTAAACCCTTCAGAGACATGTTTTGTATAGATCTGGCCCTATAAGATATTGTTCAGATATATCATAATAGATGAGCTTCAATATAAAAATGTTTTTTTCCAAAAGCAGGTGAGGATGGAGGATCCCCGGCCGGGCCTGGAGACGTTCCCTGTGACCTCTGCGAGGGGAATAGGAAGCGTAAGGCTGTGAAATCCTGCCTGGGTTGTTCGGCCTCTTACTGCGACGCTCACCTGAAGCCCCATCGCACCGTGCACCAGCTGATCAACCCCGTGGATTCCCTCGAGGAAAGGGTCTGCAAGAAGCACAACAAAGTGATGGAGTCTTTCTGCAAGAGAGACCAGTGCTGCGTTTGTCCCGTGTGCCGGAAGGAAGACCATGTGGGGCATAACGTTGTCTCTTTGGAGGAAGAGTTTAAGGCGAGGATGCAGGGTGCAAAAATGCCTATGGCCAACGCTATAACAGATAAATGCAACACGGTTGTAAGGGTGGAAAAGTTGATGAGGCAAAGTAGGCAGAAGCTGGAGGAAACTAAGGTGGAAGCGAACCAGGCCTTCGATGGTTTGGTTGCCGCGATTCTCAGTAAAAAAGCTAAGCTGACGGGGGTTTTGGAGGAGAAGCAGGAAGCTGCAGAGCAAAGGTATAAAGCACTACAGACACAGCTAGGGCTGGAGATCGCAGAACTCCGTGAGACGAGTGTGAAGATGGAAGAAGTTTTAAAGACAGAGGACGAATTTGGACTCCTGCAGAACCTACCATCCATCCCCTCTGCAACACACACAAGGCATCGCTATACAGAACGCTAAAGTCTCCTGCAAGTAGAGGAAGTCTGGAGAGCGGTGGCTAACATCGAGGAGACGCTCAACGAGATTATCAGAGAGGTCCTTCAGGGGGATACGGAAGAGGAGGCCTTTGAAGAACAGCAACTCCTGTTAGACGATGAACCTTTGGAGCCGCGGGTTTACCGTTCCATTGACGTAAAGTACTGAATGGATAGTTTTGTATTTCAGGTTAAAACAAAAACAGAAACAACTTTAAATTAAGGAAGAAAAGCACATGTGGCAAAACATCATAATTCATTGTATGTGTAGATATTGTGATCATTATTACTTTCTATCATAGCTTCCTATTTCTACGACATTTCGCTCACCTTTATTGTGACTCTAATGAAATGTTTATATTTTAAAATGTGCTGTTTATTTGGGGATTTTATTAAGACTGTACTTTATGCAATGTTTAATGCCTGCTCATGTAACACAGTATATCACTTTGACACTATTCTTTTCCTTTCTGATGTGTCGAGCAATCTCTGAAGGAATCATTTATTTTGGGGTTTATTAAGTTATATCTTATCTTAAAGAATGATCAATAATGTTCCTCAGCTCACTTTTATTTGGCTTCTTTAGTCATACTCGTGTTTGGGTATCATTTGCCATTTTCTACGGCTGTTAAGATTCACTTTTAATTGTTGTTATATCAAAATAAAATATAGTTGTAATGATATATTTGTTTTCTGAAATGGATGCAGTGTTTGCCTTTGGTCACTTGAGGGCAGTGCACACACAGTAATGGTATTCTGCGGAACTCCTACTAATACACACGTTACTGTGCACAAAACACGAGATACATATTAGTATTCAAAAGACAGTCATTTTAACGTCTTCACACGAGGTGGGTTATATTTAGTTTCCACTCGATTTGCTGGAGGTGAGAATGACAAGAAAAACATTACCAAAAAGCACTTAGAAATGTGTTCCTTTTTATTGGATTGCACTTTGTAAATGTGTTTTAGAGGTCTCGTATGGATACAGTTAATTAAAATAATACAAAATTGCTGAATTGCTTGGAGTTTGAACACGTTTTGGAGATACAGGTGATGTATTATGACATTAGTATGATATAAGGTGGCATAATTTACATACTTTACAGCAATATAACACAATAGAGTATACTTTAAATATTTAAACTACATTCGAGTATAACATAGGCAACAGTAGTATAATACAATATATTGTAATATAGTTATAGTATAATATATATATATAAAGACTGTCAAACATGCTTTTTATGACTTAAATGTTGGTATAAACATAAGTTATTTATCCATGACATTTAAAGTTGTCTTGTTGGAGAGTGCTTTAACTTTAAAAATCAAATTATTATACAGGTGACATAACTGAGCAGACTTTGGGTCATTTTGCCCCAAACAAACATGGCAGTCTTATGTCGCGATCGAAGGTCACACTCACACTTGCTTCTGATTGGTCAAGACACCATAGCGCCCGCCCTCCCCTTGCTCCTATGTGGCCTATCGCTGCTTTGAACCCTCCTCCTGCCTGTCACTCCAACTTCCTGCAGCCAATCAGGTGCCTTTGTCCTTTTCACATTACATTCCGCCGGGCACCGTGCTGAAGCTGAAACCTCCAACATGTCGGCTGTGTTCCCCATGTGTTTGCGGACGACCAGGGGCCTGCTGAGGCTCAGGAACCGGGCAGAAGGTGCCTCTTCCCCGGCTGTGCTGGACCTGGTCCGGACCCTCTCAACGGACAAGCCTCCAGCCGGGAATAGCAGTGCTACGGGCGGATTGGCTCAGGCTATTTTACAGACGAAGCTCCAGCAGCAGAGTCAGGTGGGGACAGATAACCTACTTATTTGCGCTCGATTTAAATACCGGCGTGGCGGGCGGGGATAACGTTAACATTACATCGAATGCAACCCCGCCCACACGAGATGCCCGTGTAAATAAAATCGAAGCCACTTCTCTGACATTTCTAGCTTGTAGGTTAGGCTAAAAAGCTAGTTTACATCTTAATATGTAGTTTATATTCAACACATGACCAACTTTAATGGTTTAATACTCTGTGTTATTTGTCACAATTAAATGCCAACTCTATTAATGTAATAATTCGACTGCATTTTGCGTGTTTTCTGAATGAATGAACCTGAGATTAGGGTTGCTAACAGGTTAGCATCTTAATAGCATGCGTTTTTACAGGTGTATCTCTACACATGTTAGAGACACGTTAGTTTACCAGGTTTTACTTGTGACTGTGTGTTACATTTACCAACAGAATAATGAGTTAAAATAAAGCTGTCTTACACTGGTTAGCTGTGAGAGTTAGCATCATGTTAGCCTTATCTCTACAGCTCACTGACACCATTAGGGCTAGTTTTAGCTCCTCAAAGACACTCATATTAAACTATCTGTCCTTGATAGTGCTCCATGTTATCTGTAAATCAGCAGCTGCTAGATAAACTGTGATGACAGCCAAGGTTTGTTTGGTTTGAAGGTCATAACAGACCCCCACCCCCTTTTCTCCCCTGTCCTCCCCGCCTTTACATTTTATGAGACCCACCCGGAAACCCAAACATCTGCAGCACACTGACCACATGTGACTGAAAGACAGATTATTTGGGTAAAATGTCAAATACATGACAAAAAGAAAGACTTGCACCACAGTTCAGAAGTGTGTCATCAGCTGATACCTTCTTCTTCCCTTCAGTAATGTCTATTTTAACATAAGAAACTGTGTAATTAAGATATTTCATGATGTATGTTTAATATATGACCCCAACATAAGACAAGTGAACCCCTTTTATGTCCCCACACTGTTGCATAACAGTTGACAGTCTTAATTGTTTACCCAATTAATCAGATTATATGCATTAATGATGATTACCTTTTTTTGAAAGCTTCAATTTCATTTCATTTCATTTCATTTTTATTTGTCCCGCTCATGGTACGCAAAACCAAATGTACAATAATTGCCACAAACATGACTCTACCATTGAGCGAAAAGGAGCAGGGAGAAGAATACAATCTTATGTGACCTGCCCCTTTCTAAAAAAACAAATAATTACAAATAGATGGTCTGCCCTTCATAATGATATATATATATTTTTTTTTTTTCTCACAGCCAAACATCACAGGATCTTAGGACACTAAGAGAAACATAAACCAAAAAATACTTATTTCCCACTTGACGGTTAACGGAAAGAAACAAAACAACACCAAAACATCAAGTATAAGGAAAAGAAAAGTGCAACACCCTCATCTGACTCCTACTGGAGAGTCAGCCCTACGGTGTTGTGGTCAAACATATTGTGATATTTCATCTTCCTTTTTCAAGACATCGCTCTATTCTTGGGGACATTTTGATTGGATCTTTTGTATTTACCTATTTACAGACCAAAAGGTTAATTGGTTAATCCCAAAATAACCAAGAAGAGATTACTATTTAAGGTACCCAATTATTATTAAAAAAAAACCCTACTATCAATGATGAGGTGATGCTTGATATCATCGGACCAAAAGTAATATTCTTCTTGCAGCTCCGTGTTACAAAACAAAGGCAACAAGTAAACATACATTTGAAACAGCATTTAACTTCAAGATATTCAACATACATTTGGTCTTGACTTGAACTGTGTTTGATTTAGGAATTTGGATGTAATCGGATAGTATTTACCACAAATCTCAGGCTAAATCCCCAGATTTATACATGACACACACACACACACACACACACACACACACACACTATGGAATATCCAGAAAAGACAATAATACTCTCTAATATACCAATCTACTAAACATATAATCATAGTGTAGTATAAACATTAAAAAAAATTGGCGCAGTAGCTTGAAATGAAAAGTAAAATAAATCCTGTGAGGTAGCGTTAGGTTGTTGTTGTCCAGGGCCAGCGTCCTCCTGCACACCATTTGAAATCAAAACAATTATATATATTCATAATGTAAGAGATCTGTGTTTGACTCAAAGGTAAGAAAGGAGAAACCAGCTCGAGTGCGCTAGAATCTGAAAGTTCTCAGCCCAAAAAATCTGCCACTTCCTCACAGAGCCCCTCCTCCAACACACACATGACCAATGAGGGCACGAGGTATAGTGCCCAGAGGGAAGGCTGACAGGCAGGTAGGCCATCCAGTTACTTTAGCCGGCTCAGATGATTGGTCGAGCTTTCTACAGCGCCACGGCTTCAAAGCACTTCAGATATTCATTGCTGTCGGGATGTTGAGAGCACTCCATGGAATATAACAACAAGTGTTTCTGAAGTGAACTACCCACCTTTAAGTATTAGGATATAATCGGGTAGTATTCAGCACCACTCATTTCAGGCTAAACCCCCTGCATTATCCTTGTTAAACACAATATTAATATTTTAATGTCTTGTTGTTGTTGTTGTTGTTGTTGTTGTTGTTTAGGGCCAGCCTGGTGAGGGGGAGAAGGAGGGAGAGCAGAAGCAGGAGAAGAAGCAGAATGACAACACGGCCTACGCTAAGAAGATAGTTCTTAGACTGGCGGCTTTAATGGGGGTCGGAGGAGCCGTGGGCATGATCTACCTGTTCGGTGAGTGTTGCCTCCAGACTGTGTTTCCTGTGTATTTATAATACTGTGTTTTCTGTGTATTTATAATACTGTGTTTCCTGTGTATTTATAATACTGTGTTTCCTGTGTATTTATAATACTGTGTTTCCTGTGTATTTATAATACTGTGTTTCCTGTGTATTTATAATACTGTGTTTCCTGTGTATTTATAATACTGTGTTTACTGTGTATTTATAATACTGTGTTTCCTGTGTATTTATAATACTGTGTTTCCTGTGTATTTATAATACTGTGTTTCCTGTGTATTTATAATACTGTGTTTCCTGTGTATTTATAATACTGTGTTTTCTGTGTATTAATAATTTACTGCAAAAAGTGTGTATCGTTCCACTCACTGGGGGGCGGGGGGGGAGATTTGAAAATTCAATTCAAAATGTGTGACTTGAATTTTGAATTGAGCCGTCCCCTATATCTCTTACCGTCACGGACACCCCTCTTGCACGGTCCTTGGAAGATGCGGCGGTGTTTTTATTTCTTTCGTCACATGAACGCGCTTTGCTGGCGGCGAAAATAATCCCACCAGACTCCTTTGCCCCTCAGAGGGTTGTCCTTTTTCGTCATTTCAAGCGATAAGAACTCTCGATCTTCTCAATTTTTTTCCGGACGCCCTCGGCTCGAGTTCCGGGCGTCAAATGACGGCAAGACGCCCCCCCCGGCGGAAACGCTGTTTAGCAGCATGTCTCAACACGATCTCTAAGGTTTTGACACTTTCTTTGGGATACAGGTGATGTATTATGACATTAGTACACAGTAGCACAATTAAATATTTTTTAAAACTATAATGCGGGTATAATATAGTGAAGCGTGGTATAATACAGAGGAGCGGTCGGGATACCCCAGGGGTGCTCGACCAGTCGGTCGCGGGGAGATTCCCAGTCGATCGCAAGATGTGTCTAAAAATAATCTTCCTGTGCCAGAATAATGCACTTGAACGCATCAAAGCTTTGTGATTGGCCGGCGTGACCCCATGTGTCGGGGCGTGGCTGGTGGGAAGTGGGCACTGGTTCGCTGACGTTGTCCGTGGCAACAGGAGTGACAGTCAGTGGGAGGATGATTATTCTAGTTTATTCCAAAGTCCATCTGTCTCTCATCTGTCTCTCATCTGTCTCCCATCTGTCTCCCATCTGTCTCCCATCTGTCTCCCCATCCTGTCTCCCATCTGTCTTCCCATCTGTCTCTCATCTGTCTCCCATCTGTCTCTCATCTGTCGCTCCATCTGTCTCTCATCTGTCTCTCATCTGTCTCTCACATCTTTCTACATCTGTCTCAATCACTGTCTCTCATCTGTCTCTCTCTGTCTCTCATCTGATCTCCTCAGCTGTTCTCTCATATGCTCTCATCTGTCTCCCATCTGTCTCTCATCTGTCCCTCCTCCCTAGATCTCTCATCCGTCTCCATCTGTCTCCATCTGTCTCCATCTGTCTCCATCTGTCTCCATCTGTCTCCATCTGTCTCTATCTGTCTCTCATCTGTCTCTCATCTGTCTCTCATCTGTCTCCATCTGTCTCCCATCTGTCTCTCATCTGTCTCTCATCTGTCTCTCATCTGTCTCTCATCTGTCTCTCATCTGTCTCCCATCTGTCTCCCATCTGTCTCCCATCTGTCTCTCATCTGTCTCTCATCTGTCTCTCATCTGTCTCCCATCTGTCTCCCATCTGTCTCTCATCTGTCTCCCATCTGTCTCTCATCTGTCTCCCATATGTCTCATCTGTCTCCCATCTGTCTCCCATCTGTCTCTCATCTGTCTCTCATCTGTCTCTCATCTGTCTCTCATCTGTCTCTCATCTGTCTCTCATCTGTCTCCCATCTGTCTCATCTGTCTCCCATCTGTCTCTCATCTGTCTCTCATCTGTCTCTCATCTGTCTCTCATCTGTCTCTCATCTGTCTCCCATCTGTCTCCCATCTGTCTCATCTGTCTCTCATCTGTCTCTCATCTGTCTCCCATCTGTCTCTCATCTGTCTCCCATCTGTCTCTCATCGT
>CADEHL010000686.1:0-26358 GCA_902827135.1 Harpagifer antarcticus
GACCTGACGATCAACATCGGCACCTCTGTTGTTTCCCCGACTCAGACTGCAAGGACTCTGGGTGTGACCCTAGATAACAAACTGTCCTTCACTGCAAACATCGCTGCTACAACCCGTTGCTGCAGATACACGCTTTACAACATCAGGAAGATTCGTCCCCAGATGACCCAGAAAGCCACCCAGGTTCTAGTCCAGGCTCTCGTCACCTCACGCCTAGACTATTGTAACTCCCTCCTGGCTGGTCTACCTGCATGTGCCATCCGACCTCTGCAGCTCATCCAGAATGCAGCGGCTCGTCTGGTCTTCAAGCTCCCACAATGTTCCCACACCACTCCGCTCCTCCGCTCCCTCCACTGGCTCCCGGTAACTGCTAGAATCCACTTCAAGACACTAGTGCTTGCATACCATGCTGCGAATGGATCTGGCCCTTCCTACATCCAGGACATGGTTAAACTGTACACCCCAGCGCGTGCACTCCGCTCGGCATCAGCCAAACGACTCGCTGCACCCTCGCTGCGAGGTGGACCCAAGTTCCCATCAGCAGAAACACGTGGGTTTGCTATCCTGGCTCCAAGATGGTGGAATGAGCTCCCCATTGACATCAGGACGGCAGAAAGCTTACACACCTTCCAGACTGAAAACTCATCTCTTTCGACTCCACTTCGAGCGATAGAATTACTAACAAAGCACTTATATACTAATAAAGGACTGGCTTACCTAAAGCCAGCTGAGTAGCACTTGAAATGTTTGGTTCTATGAAACCTGATGTACTTTATGATTCTGTTTTCTTCTGGGTTGTGTCTTCCTGGTCGTATGTACTTATTGTAAGTCGCTTTGGACAAAAGCGTCAGCTAAATGCAATGTAATGTAATGTAATGTAAAAGTGAGAGTGCAGGCCACATGAATGCAGGGCAAGGCACGTTTCTGTCCAAAGGTTCCACGATGGAGTCGATAATGTCTTAAAATATCACTTTGAGTGGTGACATGCTGCATAGTTCACATCTCCATCCATCTGTGATTCAAACAATAGAAATGGGTACGTTTACCTGATGCTCATTACATTAGAATGTAAACATAACACGTCTTGAATGAACCTGTGAAGCAACTAGTCTGACACACTCAAGGGCTTCCTGATGTGAACCTGAAGTCCAGAGCAGGAGGCAACATGTCTTCAAGAGGAGGTGTGACTGTTTTCTGGTGAGGCAAATAATAGAACAAAATAGTTACATGATGACAATGTAACAATCATTTCAATAGAATTCATTGAAACATATTTAATTCAATTAATGGAATCAAACATTAAAACACAAGTATAATTTAAAACGATATTGTATTTATATACATTTATAAGGTTTCCCCGACTCAGACTGCAAGGAATCTGGGTGTGACCCTAGGTAACAACCTGTCCTTCACTGCAAACATCGCTGCTACAACCTGCTGCTGCAGATACACGCTTTACAACATCAGGAGGATTCGTCCCCAGCTGACCCAGAAAGCCACGCAGGTTCTGGTCCAGGCTCTCGTCACCTCACGCCTAGACTACTGCAACTCCCTCCTGGCTGGTCTACCTGCATGTGCCATCCGACCTCTGCAGCTCATCCAGAATGCAGCGGCTCGTCTGGTCTTCAACCTTCCTAAATGTTCCCACACCACTCCGCTCCTCCGCTCCCTTCACTGGCTCCCGGTAACTGCTAGAATCCACTTCAAGACACTGGTACTTGCGTACCATGCTGCGAATGGATCTGGCCCTTCCTACATCCAGGACATGGTTACACTGTACACCCCAGCGCGTGCACTCCGCTCTGCATCAGCCAAACGACTCGCTGCACCCTCGCTGCGAGGGGAACCAGACAGCAGAAAGCTTACACACAGCAGAAAGCTTACACACCTTCCAGACTGAAAACTCATCTCTTTCGACTCCACTTCCAGCCATAGAATTACTAACAAAGCACTTATATACTAATAAAGGACTGGCTTCTCTAAAGCCAGTTGAGTAGCACTTGAAATGTTTGGCTCTATGAAACCTGATGTACTTTATGATTCTGTTTTCTTCAAGGTTGTGTCTTCCTGGTCGAATGTACTTATTGTAAGTCGCTTTGGATAAAAGCGTCAGCTAAATGTAATGTAATGTTATCCCTCCACAGTGTGTGTTTCTGCTGCATTTCTGCTGACACGTCTCCAGGGAGAAGTTGGTTTGTGTTTTTGCGATTCAAGCAGATTGTCTTCCTCCTCCAACCCCGATATGTCACTCTCTCCCTAACAAGATGAATGTATCTGATATAATAAATGATAATCCAGGACACAGCAGGGAAAGGAGGTGGAAGACGTTTGTTTTTAGAGCTGCTAATTGTGTTCTTTGGTGGAGTTTAATACAAGCTCGAGTCCTAAAGACACAACTGTCCTTTCGGATTAGTTTTTTGTAGAAATCCTTAAAGGTGGGGTCGGTAATTCACTCCAGAAACCCTTTGTTATATTCCATGGAGTGCTCTTAACAACCCGATAGCAATGAATATCTGAAGTGCTTTGAAGCCGTGGCGCTGTAGAAAGCACGACCAATCATCTGAGCCGGCTAAAGTAACTGGATGGCCTACCTGCCTGTCAGCCTTCCATCTGGGCACAGACTGATCTCGTGCCCTCATTGGTCATGTGCGCGTTCGTGTGTGTTGGAGGAGGGGCTCTGGGAGGAAGTCTGAAGGAAGAGGCAGATTTGTTCGGCTGTGTACTTTCACATTCTAGCGCACTCCAGCTGGTTTCTCCATTCTTACCTACCCCACCTTATGATCTGAAATGCTTCATTGTCACTTAAATAAGACGTAAAAGGACTAAAATGACTCAAAAGCAGGATTTCTGCAAAGAAAGAATGATATTTTATAAATTGATCACAATGTAAAACCTTATTTATTTGCAAATGACCAGTAATTCAGGGTGTCAAATAAGTATAGTTTGTAAAAGGGACAATATGTCTCTCTGAAATATAGTGCAGTCGAAAATAAACTCAACTAAAGTACATCAGTATTGCACACAACGACAGTACTGTAGTAGTTGTGTGTATTAGTACCCACTTGGAGCAGTACTTGCAAAATAACCATTACTTTAAGGTGTAAAATAGATATAGTGTGTAAAGGGTAAACTCAACTAAAGTACCTCAGTAAAGCACATCAGCACAGTACTGGAGTATTGTGTGTATTAGTAGCCACTTGTGTGTATTAGTAGCCACTAGTGTGTATTAGTAGCCACTAGTGTGTATTAGTAGCCACTAGTGTCTATTAGTAGCCACTTGTGTGTATTAGTAGCCACTTGTGTGTATTAGTAGCCACTAGTGTGTATTAGTAGCCACTAGTGTGTATTAGTAGCCACTAGTGTCTATTAGTAGCCACTAGTGTGTATTAGTAGCCACTTATGTGTATTAGTAGCCACTAGTGTGTATTAGTAGCCACTTATGTGTATTAGTAGCCACTAGTGTGTATTAGTAGCCACTTATGTGTATTAGTAGCCACTAGTGTCTATTAGTAGCCACTAGTGTGTATTAGTAGCCACTTATGTGTATTAGTAGCCACTAGTGTGTATTAGTAGCCACTAGTGTGTATTAGTAGCCACTAGTGTGTATTAGTAGCCACCTATGTGTATTAGTAGCCACTAGTGTGTATTAGTAGCCACTAGTGTGTATTAGTAGCCACTAGTGTGTATTAGTAGCCACTTATGTGTATTAGTAGCCACTAGTGTCTATTAGTAGCCACTAGTGTGTATTAGTAGCCACTAGTGTGTATTAGTAGCCACTAGTGTGTATTAGTAGCCACTTATGTGTATTAGTAGCCACTTGTGTGTATTAGTAGCCACTTATGTGTATTAGTAGCCACTAGTGTGTATTAGTAGCCACTAGTGTATTAGTAGCCACTAGTGTGTATTAGTAGCCACTATGTGTATTAGTAGCCACCTATGTGTATTAGTAGCCACTAGTGTGTATTAGTAGCCACTAGTGTGTATTAGTAGCCACTTATGTGTATTAGTAGCCACTAGTGTGTATTAGTAGCCACTAGTGTCTATTAGTAGCCACTAGTGTGTATTAGTAGCCACTAGTGTGTATTAGTAGCCACTTGTGTGTATTAGTAGCCACTAGTGTGTATTAGTAGCCACTAGTGTGTATTAGTAGCCACTAGTGTGTATTAGTAGCCACTAGTGTGTATTAGTAGCCACTAGTGTGTATTAGTAGCCACTAGTGTGTATTAGTAGCCACTTATGTGTATTAGTAGCCACTAGTGTGTATTAGTAGCCACTAGTGTGTATTAGTAGCCACTAGTGTGTATTAGTAGCCACTAGTGTGTATTAGTAGCCACTAGTGTGTATTAGTAGCCACTTGTGTGTATTAGTAGCCACTTAGTGTGTATTAGTAGCCACTAGTGTGTATTAGTAGCCACTAGTGTGTATTAGTAGCCACTTGTGTATTAGTAGCCACTGTGTGTATTAGTAGCCCACTAGTGTGTATAGTAGCCACTAGTGTCTATAGTAGCCACTAGTGTGTATTAGTAGCCACTAGTGTGTATTAGTAGCCACTTGTGTGTATTAGTAGCCACTAGTGTGTATTAGTAGCCACTTGTGTGTATTAGTAGCCACTTGTGTGTATTAGTAGCCACTTGTGTGTATTAGTAGCCACTTGTGTGTATTAGTAGCCACTTGGAGCAGTACTTGGAGCTGACGGCCTGCATGGAGCTCAGCAGCTCCTCTGAGTTGACGCTCTTCTGTCCGCTCAGCGCGTGCAGCTTCTCGTAGAGCTCGGACAGGTCCATGCGAGCCTGAGTGAAGTGGCACAGCTGCTCCGACAGGTGAGACAGCAGGTCCTCCAGGTAGGAGGCGGAGCCTGGAGCGCCGTGACGCCCCCCCCGACACCACCTTCCTCAGCTCGTTGTACAGCGAGGTGTAGAGGCTGCGGATCGAGTCCTTCCTGCTGAAGAAGGACTGGCCGCCTGCAGAGAGAGAGAGGAGCAGCACAAGCTCAAAGGTCTCCTATTGTGCAAAATCCACTTCTTCATGTCTCTTCTACATCAACATGTGTCCCCTCTTCTTCATGTCTCTGCTACATCAACATGTGTCCCCTCTTCTTCATGTCTCTTCTACATCAACATGTGTCCCCTCTTCTTCATGTCTCTTCTACATCAACATGTGTCCCCTCTTCTTCATGTCTCTTCTACATCAACATGTGTCCCCTCTTCTTCATGTCTCTTCTACATCAACATGTGTCCCCCTCTTCTTCATGTCTCTTCTACATCAACATGTGTCCCCTCTTCTTCATGTCTCTTCTACATCAACATGTGTCCCTTCTTCTTCATGTCTCTTCTACATCAACATGTGTCCCCTCTTCTTCTTTTCTCTTTCTACATCAACATGTGTCCCCCTCTTCTTCATGTCTCTTCTACATCAACATGTGTCCCCTCTTCTTCATGTCTCTTCTACATCAACATGTGTCCCCTCTTCTTCATGTCTCCTCTACATCAACACGTGTCCCTTCTTCTTCTTCATGTCTCTTCTACATCAACAGGTGTCCCCTCTTCTTCATGTCTCTTCTACATCAACACGTGTCCCCTCTTCTCCATGTCTCTTCTACATCAACACGTGTCCCCTCTTCTCCATGTCTCTTCTACATCAACACGTGTCCCCTCTTCTCCATGTCTCTCCTACATCAACATGTGTCCCCTCCTCTTCATGTCTCTTCTACATCAACATGTGTCCCCTCTTCTTCATGTCTCTTCTACATCAACATGTGTCCCCTCTTCTTCATGTCTCTTCTACATCAACATGTGTCCCCTCTTCTCCATGTCTCTCCTACATCAACATGTGTCCCCTCTATAGTTGTTCTTGAGCATGTCTAATGCACACTATCCTTTCATTACTTTGTCCCTCTTCACATTTGGTCACTTCTCTCAATTCAATTCAATAGCTTTATTAGCATGACCATAGTTACAGGCAATTGCTAAAGCTCTGTATAGTTGCAACATCTATACACAAATACATACATATACACAAACTGCTAAGAATTCAAATGTCCTTTTCCCGCGGTACTCACTAATGGCCCGTGTTGTATTTAATCTCTTTTAACATCTGCGCACCAGTTTTGTGCAGCCCTGCTTCTAATACATCATCACGCTCTCACAAAGACCCATTGGGAGAACCCTCATGTGATTGAGAACACTCCCAGCTACGCCACCAGACTCCTCTGCATGTGTTTATCTGCTTATCTATTTGGGTTGGAACCGTTTTCTTAGAAATAATTAGCTTTGCATGAAGTGGGCAAAGCCAGAAAATCAGGAGTGTTCAGGGACTGTTTTCAAAAGAAAAACCCCCAGAGACAGAGCTGTGATTGAAGCAGACACGAACCCTTTGACTTGCTCTGAAGTTTTATAGGGGATGTTTTTTAAGAGAAATGTCATGCAACTGTATATTAATAGGTTTGTGCATGTGTAAAATAATAGCTCCTTGTGTTCCGATGTTTGAAATTGCGTGCAAAGGAATACAATGACCAGGCAGGGACTACAGATGATAATAAGCTTCCTCGGGCACGTCTACATCAGGGTTGCCAACTCTCACGCATCTGGCGTGTGACGCACGCTTTCACTCTCAATCTCACGCTCTCACGCTGCCCAAACTATTCTCACGCCTAAAACAAGTTGAACCGGCGATCGTTTTTGGTTGGTTATTTACAATGTTGAGTTGACAGCTGCTCGAGCTGTGGATCCGCTTTATAAATCGCAAACATTGCGTAAAACTGGCGTACTCCATTTTTTTTTTATAGCGTATATCCCTTTATAAATGAGGGCCCTGAAGCGCTAATGCGGCGCACATCTATGCGCTTATGCGGATATATGCCCCCCCCCACACACAAGTGGGCCAGGGGCAGCCCTGATCCGATGATATCAAAATCTCACGCCAGCGAGGTACCCAAAGTTGGCAATGGCAACCCTGGTCTACATTAAGGTGAAAACTTAAATGTTGATTAATGTGCACTATCTAAAACACAAAGCTAAAATAATATAGTATGTGAATATGTTTGCACCACAAGCTGTAAATGGACCCATTTGCGGGATATTTGTAAATGTGTACTATCTGTTGAAGAAAACTGATGTTTAGATACGTTAATACATTTACGTTTTGATTGATTGATTGATTGAAAAGTGTATTAACAGCTTGTATATTGGGTACAGTACAGTACAGCTCAAAACATACAATTGTTAAGGGGATGCAGACCAGAGAAAGACTTTCGTCTTGTTTCCATCAGGGTCCCCCATTTCCAATTCATCATATCATTTAAGACATGTAAGACATATTTGACAAACAGATGGCTTATTTACAATTTACAAACAGGTGGTTTTTTACATACAGATTTCTTATTTACAATTTACATTTTAGATTTCATTGTAATACATCCTAACCGGACATTTAAGACCAACCAAGTCTACAGATATACAGTTAGTAACAGAGTCTAAAATGCGAGTATATACATAGATGGGGGGGGGGGGGAAGCTGTCCATTGTACGACAGGTTGAGATTTGTACCATTACCGGGGCCAGTTCTGCAATGCTCTCCCCGAAGGTGCTCTTTAAGAGAGGCTTTGAAGGTAAGTACAGTTTTACTTTCCTTTACATGAGCTCGGAGCTGAGGGTTTTTTCAACCTGCAATCTGCTCCTGTCCGAGACCAGCAGGGCTGAGTCGTCCGCCAACAGGAACAAGTTGCAGTCACATGCTGATGACATGTCATTTGCATAAATTAGGAACAGTAGCGGACCTAATATGCTTCCTTGTGGAACACCACAGCTCACTGGGAGGGGGGGGGGGGGGGACAGAGTACCGTTTACCTCCACCATCTGTTCTCTCCCCTACGTTACGTTTTTGGAGTGCAAATAATTCGGTTTTCATGTTAAAATGTGTATTTACATACAAAAGTTAATACAAATAGTGTAAAAATAATAGAAACAATCGCAATTGGTGTACTCGTGCAGACACTAATCTCTACACAGATTTGTAAATAATATTTGTATTATTAAAAACCCAAACTGATTCCAACTCGACCAAACGCTTTTTGAGTTGTTACTCTTGGCTTGCCGTAGTGTTTATATCCAATCTAGCCAATATGGCGTCCACCAGTTAGCCTGTTAGCTTGATTAAGGCAAGTATTTACAATTATTGTCGTTTTAAGTACATATTGTGGGAAATTAGCGGGTTTGTAATGGAAGGAATTGTTTTGAAATGATATCAAGAAGTTAAAAAGTGTGTAAAATGTGTGTATTGTGGTTATAAGAACGTATTTTACGTCCTGTCAAAATCGGTCAGTTAGCCGTTAGATAGCCGTTAGCTCACATTCACACTACTATTCTCGGTCTAAGTCCATATTGAGGGAATGTAAAGGCATTATTGTGAAGGGATTTGAATTGAAATGATATCAGCAAGTTTAAAAATGTGTTAGATTAGTGTTACGTATGTTCTCACCTAGAAGGAATAAATAAAGCAATATTTTTACAATTATTGTCGTTTAAAGTACATATTGAGGGACATTAGAGATGTGGTTATAAAGGGATTTGTTTTGAAATGATATTCAGCTGTTTAAAAGTCATTACAATTAGTGTATTGTGGTTTGAAGAACGTTTATTTCGTACCTAGACGTAACTGTCAATAACGGGTAGATAGCCGTTAGTTTGGCAGAGGTGAAAGTAGGAAAGTATTCTCATCTAAATATAGTGAAAGACAGTGAAAGTAGTCGTTGTGCAGATTGGTCCATTTCAGAATAATATATATGATATGTTTTATAATGATTGATCATGAATGTGTTCTCAAAGCTGGTGAAGGTGCAGCTAGTCTGAAGTACTTTGTAGACTGCAGGGTAGCTGGTGGATTTACTCCAGGTGGAACTAAAGTCTGATTCAACACTTGATTAGATTTCACATCCTTCATCCACATCAAGTTTTATTTATATAGCACATTTATAAACGATTTTTGGTCGAGCCAAAGTGCTGTACGTATAATAAAAATAGCCTACAGTAGAGACACTTAACAGCAAATACAACAGCACAGATTGTTCAGAGTATCAGTATGAGAAAAACGACACCCTCTGTCCTCAGACCCTCTATCCTTAGACCCTCTGTCCTTAGACCCTCTGTCCTTAGACCCTCTGTCCTTAGACCCTTTGTCCTTAGACCCTCACATCGTACAAGGAAACACTTCCAGAGCAAACCCACAGTTTAAAGGGGAACATGGGAGAAACCTCAGGGAGAGCAACAGAGGAGGGATCCCTCTCCCAGGACGGACAGACGTGCAGTAGATGCCGTGTGTGAATCCAAGAGATAATACATTTGACAGCATAAAGACCGAATGTTAGGAAATGCATGTGTCTGTAATGAGAAGATGAATCCACGAGGATGTCAGCTACAATACTGTGGAAGCCATCAGGGAAGCAGCATGGTGAGAGTCAGGCAGGACCACAGAGACAGGTTCAGCCACGACCCGAAGTCCACGACTTAATCCAGAACTCAGGATAGAGGATCCAGGACTACAGCAAGAGGATCAGCCTCGACTCCGGATCCCGGCGTAGATATAGATACAAAACTAGAAAAAACATGTGGCTGGGTTAATCGGAACAAGAGAATACACAGACACAGAGAGACAGAAGAACAAGCACTCCCTTAGGATAGGTTGAGGGCAAAGGGTAGCAAGTAAGAGAGTAAGACACATAGGTGGAGAAGCACACTCAGGGAACAAGGTCCCCACTGGAGCCTTAGTTGGAAAGTGATGAAAGACAGGGAGGGACGCTGTGTCTACGAATCGTAACACTCCCCGGCCTGTCTAAGCCACTCTGCAAACCGCTTCCCTCTAATAAACCTCGAGAGGTTAGAGAGGGAAAAGGTCCTGGGTAAAAGTTAGTCTTGATAAGAGAAGCCTAAAAGGCCAGAGAGAGAAAGTGAGTTTTTAGATAGGATTTAAAAACCCCTAGGGTCTGGGCCGACCTCACATGGAGGGGCAGAGTATTCCAGAGCCTGGGGCCCGCTGCTGCGAAGGCTCGGTGCCCTCTGGTTTTGAGCCTGGTCTTAGGCACTATCAGCAGCAGCTGGTCAGCCGACCTTAAGGCTCTGGGGTGTAGCGATGGAGGAGTTCGGCTACATAGGCCGGAGCCAGCCCATTTAGGGCTTTGAAAACAAATTAAAGGAGTTTAAAATCTATTCTGAACCGAACTGGAAGGCGTTTAATTGAGGCCTGGTCCATACCCACATACAGCGCATAGCAGTAATCCAGTCTCGAGGTAACAAAGGCGTTAAGAACCCTTTCTAGGTCTTTAAAAGATAAAAACGACTTGGTCTTAGCCAATAGTCGTCTTTTCAAAAAGCAGGTCTTGACTGCTGACCTGCTTATCAAATTTAAAGGCGCTGTTGAAGGTCACTCCAAGGTTCATAACAGAGGGGAGGATGTTTTTATTGAGGGAGCCCAGAATATCAACCGGAGAGGCTGGAGGTCGGGGTCCAACAAAGATGACTCGGTCTTGCTCTCGTTGAGGGTGACTCTGATAAGCAGTCCTTCAGCTGCTGTAGTGAGTTGGTGTTTTGATTGAGAGGCAGATAGATCTGACAATGGAAGGGGATGTTGTGTTTTGTGAGAACATCCACATCTGTAAAGTAACTAAAGGTATTAAATACATGTAGTGGAGTAAAAGTACACATTTACCTCTGAACTGTAGGAGAGGAGAAGTATAACGTATCATAAAATGGAAATATGAGTAAATGTACTGTTAGAAGAATCTCACTGGTCCCCGGCTCGAGCTTCATCACATCCAGAGCATCAGCTAGCTCCTGAGCAGTGTCCTTCACATGCTGATCTCCAAGAGAGGGAGTCACACAGTCACAAGATGGAGGAATAGAAAGCAGTATTCAATGTTTACTTCAGATTAGCTCCACGTCAGAAATGAGCATGCTTGATGTCTCTCTCCATAGAGGCTGAATCATCATGTTAATCACATAGCTATCATCTGCCTCAAACAGTCCTGATGCTCTTCTAGGTAATCACACATCCTGTCATGTTCACAGCTACAGTTGATACCTTTGTTAGCATGCTACTCTCATATTGGAAGAGGACACTCAGTATTTCCCCAACATGTACTTATTGACCTCGTCCCTCCCCTGCCTGCAGGTTATCTCCCCTCTTCTCTCCGTGTGTTTCGGGGAGTTTCCGCCCAGATGTCGGAGGTGGAGGAGCTGCGTCCCGTCCCCCGGGAGAGGGCCATCTTGGAGAGTTTCTTCACGCAGCTCGGCATGTTCTCCTTCGACCGGGCTAAGGACTACGTGGAGAAGGAGAAGGACAGCAGCAGCCGCAGTGGGGGGGCCGTCTGGGCCTCGCTGCTGGGAGCTCTGGGACACCTGGCAGCAGCGGAGAAGGCCTACCACAACATGACATTCCTGGGTCAGAAAATGGGTAAAACATGGGGAATAATGTCGAGACAAACTGGGACATGGATTAGAGCAAAGGTTGGCAATGGTATCATCTAAAAGAAATAAGATGACATACGTGTAATGTAGTACATTTACTTAAATACTATTTTGACTTACTTGTATTTACTTGAATAACAATTCAAAGGTAAATATTGTATTTTCTCCTGCCCTACATTTACATGACATAAAGTATACACGATGTACTCCACAGTGGCTAATCAGAACATTAAAAATACTCTTATATATATATTTGTTAGTAATTAAAAATCAATAGACCAAATCAAGTTATTTAATATGAAACAGTAAAAGCATTACTAACAGGATAATATACATAAGATATCATTTATTGTATTCTTTTTAGGTGAAATTAAGTTGAATCCGTGTAAAGTCTTATTTCCTTACCTTAACACCAGGTGGCGCTGTAGCTCATGAATCCTGGAAGAAATCCATTTCCTCTCCTGCAGCAAACACTGAAGTCTTCCTCCTCCTCTTCCTCACTTTGTATATATGTATTTCTATAGATCCTTACTGGAACACGGCATGGCATTCAGAGTCTCTAAGGACGGGTGCACAAAGACAAGATGGAAGTACTTTGTTGTGTTTCAGCAGCATAAAAACACAAGGACAAATTAAAAGACTAGAAATAAACAATCCAAAATGTAAACGTCTCAAATAGAAATAAAATAGCATTTAAAAAATATACATGTAGACATGGAAGTAGTAAATAAAGTAAAGGTCTATGGTTTTCTAATATACTGTTTCTCATCAATATATCACAGGTCTCAGATATATACAGAGCCTGTCTCTGATTGGCTGAAACACCAAACAGATCATTGCAGCATTACCCATAATCCCCTCTGTTTCAGCCCTGTTTCCAAAGTGCTGATTCTCTGTCTGTTACTTTAGATGAAAAGTAGATATGGGGGGGGGGGTTACCTTGGTTGCTGATTGGCTAATGGTTACACAAGACAAAACATCGTGATGACATCATCAAGTGGCCAAAATCTGATCAGCTCATTTTCAGACAGGTTTTTATAGAAATGGATCAAAAAGAGAGAAAATCTTTGTTCCTGAAACTTTCAGAGTCTCTTTCCACAGAGGGGACACATGTTGATGTAGAAGAGACATGAAGAAGAGGGGACACATGTTGATGTAGAAAGAGACATGAAGAAGAGGGGACACATGTTGATGTAGAAGAGACATGAAGAAGAGGGGACACATGTTGATGTAGAAAGAGACATGAAGAAGAGGGGACACATGTTGATGTAGAAGAGACATGAAGAAGAGGGGACACATGTTGATGTAGAAGAGACATGGAGAAGAGGGGACACATGTTGATGTAGAAGAGACATGGAGAAGAGGGGACACATGTTGATGTAGAAGAGACATGGAGAAGAGGGGGACACATGTTGATGTAGAAGAGACATGAAGAAGAGGGGACACATGTTGATGTAGAAGAGACATGAAGAAGAGGGGACACATGTTGATGTAGAAGAGACATGAAGAAGAGGGGACACATGTTGATGTAGAAGAGACATGAAGAAGAGGGGACACATGTGATGTAGAAGAGACATGAAGAAGAGGGGACACATGTTGATGTAGAAGAGACATGAAGAAGAGGGGACACATGTTGATGTAGAAGAGACATGAAGAAGAGGGGACACATGTTGATGTAGAAGAGACATGAAGAAGAGGGGACACATGTTGATGTAGAAGAGACATGGAGAAGAGGGGACACATGTTGATGTAGAAGAGACATGAAGAAGAGGGGACACATGTTGATGTAGAAGAGACATGGAGAAGAGGGGACACATGTTGATGTAGAAGAGACATGAAGAAGAGGGGACACATGTTGATGTAGATAGACATGAAGAAGAGGGACACATGTTGATGTAGAAGAGGACATGAAGAAGAGGGACACATGTTGATGTAGATAGACATGAGAGAGAGAAGAGGGGACCATGTTGATGTAGAAGAGACATGAAGAAGAGGGGACACATGTTGATGTTAGAAGAGACATGAAGAAGAGGGGACACATGTTGATGTAGAAGAGACATGAAGAAGAGGGGACACATGTTGATGTAGAAGAGACATTAAGAAGAGGAGACACATGTGTGATGTAGAAGAAGACATGAGAAGAGGGGACACATGTTGATGTAGAAGAGACATGAAGAAGAGGGGACACATGTTGATGTAGAAGAGACATGAAGAAGAGGGGGACACATGTTGATGTAGAAGAGACATGGAGAAGAGGGGGACACATGTTGATGTAGAAGAGACATGAAGAAGAGGGGGACACATGTTGATGTAGAAGAGACATGAAGAAGAGGGGACACATGTTGATGTAGAAGAGACATGAAGAAGAGGGGACACATGTTGATGTAGAAGAGACATGAGGAAGAGGGGACACATGTTGATGTAGAAGAGACATGAAGAAGAGGGGACACATGTTGATGTAGAAGAGACATGAAGAAGAGGGGGACACATGTTGATGTAGAGGAGACATGAAGAAGAGGGGACACATGTTGATGTAGAAGAGACATGGAGAAGAGGGGACACATGTTGATGTAGAAGAGACATGAAGAAGAGGGGACACATGTTGATGTAGAAGAGACATGAAGAAGAGGGGACACATGTTGATGAAGAAGAGACATGGAGAAGTGGATTTTGCACAATAGGAGACCTTTGAGCTTGTGCTGCTCCTCTCTCTCTCTGCAGGCGGCCAGTCCTTCTTCAGCAGGAAGGACTCGATCCGCAGCCTCTACACCTCGCTGTACAACGAGCTGAGGAAGGTGGTGTCGGGGGGGCGTCACGGCGCTCCAGGCTCCGCCTCCTACCTGGAGGACCTGCTGTCTCACCTGTCGGAGCAGCTGTGCCACTTCACTCAGGCTCGCATGGACCTGTCCGAGCTCTACGAGAAGCTGCACGCGCTGAGCGGACAGAAGAGCGTCAACTCAGAGGAGCTGCTGAGCTCCATGCAGGCTGTCAGCTCCAAGTACTGCTCCAAGTGGGTACTAATACACACAAGTGGCTACTAATACACACAAGTGGCTACTAATACACACAAGTGGCTACTAATTCACACTAGTGGCTACTAATACACACAAGTGGCTACTAATACACACTAGTGGCTACTAATACACACAAGTGGCTACTAATACACACAAGTGGCTACTAATATACACTAGTGGCTACTAATACACACAAGTGGCTACTAATTCACACTAGTGGCTACTAATACACACTAGTGGCTACTAATACACACAAGTGGCTACTAATACACACTAGTGGCTACTAATACACACAAGTGGCTACTAATACACACAAGTGGCTACTAATACACACAAGTGGCTACTAATACACACTAGTGGCTACTAATTCACACTAGTGGCTACTAATTCACACAAGTGGCTACTAATATACACTAGTGGCTACTAATACACACAAGTGGCTACTAATTCACACTAGTGGCTACTAATACACACTAGTGGCTACTAATTCACACAAGTGGCTACTAATACACACAAGTGGCTACTAATACACACTAGTGGCTACCAATACACACTAGTGGCTACTAATACACACAAGTGGCTACTAATATACACTAGTGGCTACTAATACACACAAGTGGCTACTAATTCACACTAGTGGCTACTAATACACACTAGTGGCTACTAATTCACACTAGTGGCTACTAATACACACAAGTGGCTACTAATATACACTAGTGGCTACTAATACACACAAGTGGCTACTAATTCACACTAGTGGCTACTAATACACACTAGTGGCTACTAATACACACAAGTGGCTACTAATACACACTAGTGGCTACTAATACACACAAGTGGCTACTAATACACACAAGTGGCTACTAATACACACAATTGGCTACTAATACACACTAGTGGCTACTAATTCACACTAGTGGCTACTAATACACACAAGTGGCTACTAATACACACAAGTGGCTACTAATTCACACAAGTGGCTACTAATACACACAAGTGGCTACTAATACACACAAGTGGCTACTAATACACACAAGTGGCTACTAATACACACTAGTGGCTACTAATACACACAAGTGGCTACTAATACACACAAGGGCTACTAATACACACAATTGGCTACTAATACACACTAGTGGCTACTAATTCACACTAGTGGCTACTAATACACACAAGTGGCTACTAATACACACAAGTGGCTACTAATTCACACAAGTGGCTACCAATACACACAAGTGGCTACTAATACACACAAGTGGCTACTAATACACACAAGTGGCTACTAATACACACAAGTGGCTACTAATACACACTAGTGGCTACTAATTCACACTAGTGGCTACTAATACACACTAGTGGCTACTAATACACACTAGTGGCTACTAATACACACAAGTGGCTACTAATTCACACTAGTGGCTACTAATACACACTAGTGGCTACTAATACACACAAGTGGCTACTAATACACACTAGTGGCTACTAATACACACAAGTGGCTACTAATACACACAAGTGGCTACTAATACACACAAGTGGCTACTAATACACACTAGTGGCTACTAATACACACAAGTGGCTACTAATTCACACAAGTGGCTACTAATACACACTAGTGGCTACTAATACACACTAGTGGCTACTAATACACACTAATGGCTACTAATACACACAAGTGGCTACCAATACACACTAGTGGCTACTAATACACACTAGTGGCTACTAATACACACAAGTGGCTACTAATACACACAGTGGACTAATACACACTAGTGCTACTAATCACACTAGTGGCTACTAATTCACACAAGTGGCTACTAATACACACTAGTGGCTACTAATACACACTAGTGGCTACTAATACACACTAATGGCTACTAATACACACAAGTGGCTACCAATACACACAAGTGGCTACTAATACACACTAGTGGCTACTAATACACACAAGTGGCTACTAATACACACAAGTGGCTACTAATACACACAAGTGGCTACTAATACACACTAGTGGCTACTAATACACACTAGTGGCTACTAATACACACTAGTGGCTACTAATACACACTAATGGCTACTAATACACACAAGTGGCTACCAATACACACTAGTGGCTACTAATACACACAAGTGGCTACTAATATACTAATACACACTAGTGGCTACTAATACACACTAGTGGCTACTAATACACACTAATGGCTACTAATACACACAAGTGGCTACCAATACACACTAGTGGCTACTAATACACACAAGTGGCTACTAATACACACAAGTGGCTACTAATACACACTAGTGGCTACTAATACACACAATACTCCAGTACTGTGCTGATGTGCTTTACTGAGGTACTTTAGTTGAGTTTACCCTTTACACACTATATCTATTTTACACCTTAAAGTAATGGTTATTTTGCAAGTACTGCTCCAAGTGGGTACTAATACACACAACTACTACAGTACTGTCGTTGTGTGCAATACTGATGTACTTTAGTTGAGTTTATTTCGACTGCACTATATTTCAGAGAGACATATTGTCCCTTTTACAAACTATACTTATTTGACACCCTGAATTACTGGTCATTTGCAAATAAATAAGGTTTTACATTATGATCAATTTATAAAATATCATTCTTTCTTTGCAGAAATCCTGCTTTTGAGTCATTTTAGTCCTTTTACGTCTTATTTAAGTGACAATGAAGCATTTCAGATCATAAGGTGGGGTAGGTAAGAATGGAGAAACCAGCTGGAGTGCGCTAGAATGTGAAAGTACACAGCCGGAACAAATCTGCCTCTTCCTTCAGACTTCCTCCCAGAGCCCCTCCTCCAACACACACGAACGCGCACATGACCAATGAGGGCACGAGATCAGTTTGTGCCCTGATGGAAGGCTGGCAGGCAGGTAGGCCATCCAGTTACTTTAGCCGGCTCAGATGATTGGTTGTGCTTTGTACAGCGCCACGGCTTCAAAGCACTTCAGATATTCATTGCTATCGGGTTGTTAAGAGCACTCCATGGAATATAACAAAGGGTTTCTGAAGTGATTTACCGACCCCACCTTTAAGGATTTCTACAAAAAACTAATCCGAAAGGACAGTTGTGTCTTTAGGACTCGAACTTGTATTAAACTCCACCAAAGAACACAATTAGCAGCTCTAAAAACAAACGTCTTCCACCTCCTTTCCCTGCTGTGTCCTGGATTATCATTTATTATATCAGATACATTCATCTTGTTAGGGAGAGAGTGACATATCGGGGTTGGAGGAGGAAGACAATCTGCTTGAATCGCAAAAACACAAACCAACTTCTCCCTGGAGACGTGTCAGCAGAAATGCAGCAGAAACACACACTGTGGAGGGATAACATTACATTACATTTAGCTGACGCTTTTATCCAAAGCGACTTACAATAAGTACATTCGACCAGGAAGACACAACCTTGAAGAAAACAGAATCATAAAGTACATCAGGTTTCATAGAGCCAAACATTTCAAGTGCTACTCAACTGGCCTTAGAGAAGCCAGTCCTTTATTAGTATATAAGTGCCTTGTTAGTAATTCTATCGCTCGAAGTGGAGTCGAAAGAGATGAGTTTTCAGTCTGCGCTGGAAGGTGTGTAAGCTTTCTGCTGTCCTGATGTCAATGGGGAGCTCATTCCACCATCTCAGAGCCAGGATAGCAAACCCACGTGTTTTTGCTGATGGGAACTTGGGTCCCCCTCGCAGCGAGGGTGCAGCGAGTCGTTTGGCTGATGCAGAGCGTAGTGCACGTGCTGGGGTGTACAGTTTAAACATGTCCTGGATGTAGGAAGGGCCAGATCCATTCGCAGCATGGTACGCAAGTACCAGTGTCTTGAAGTGGATTCTAGCAGTTACCGGGAGCCAGTGGAGGGAGCGGAGGAGCGGAGTGGTGTGGGAACATTTTGGAGGTTGAAGACCAGACGAGCCGCTGCATTCTGGATGAGCTGCAGAGGTCGGATGGCACATGCAGGTAGACCAGCCAGGAGGGAGTTGCAATAGTCTAGGCGTGAGGTGACGAGAGCCTGGACCAGAACCTGCGTGGCTTTCTGGGTCAGCTGGGGACGAATCTTCCTGATGTTGTACAGCGTATATCTGTAGCAACGAGTTGTAGCAGCGATGTTTGCAGTGAAGGAGAGGTTGTTATCCAGGGTTACACCCAGATTCCTTGCAGTCTGAGTCGGGGAAACAACAGAGGTGCCGATGTTGATCATCAGGTCAAGAGTGGGACAATCTTTTCCTGGAAGGAAAAGCAGTTCAGTCTTGTCAAGGTTGAGCTTGAGGTGATGAGCAGACATCCACTGAGAGATGTCAGCTAGACAAGCAGAGATGCGTGCGACGACCTGGGTCTCTGAGCGGGGAAAGGACAGAATCAATTGGGTGTCGTCAGCAGAGCAGTGGTATGAAAAACCATGCGGGCTAATGACAGATCCGAGCGAGTTTGTGTACAGGGAGAAGAGGAGGGGACCAAGAACAGAGCCCTGAGAGACCCCTGTAGTTAATTGACAAGGGTCGGACTCGGACCCTCTCCAAGTTACCCTGTAGGTACGGTCTTTGAGGTATGAGGTGAGGAGGGAAAGTGCAGAGCCTGAAACTCCAAGTTCTTGGAGAGTGTGAAGGAGGATCTGATGGTTCACCGTGTCGAATGCAGCTGACAGGTCCAACATGATGATGACAGAGGAGAGGGTTGCTGCTTTAGCAGTGTGCAGTTCCTCAGTGACAGCAATGAGAGCAGTTTCTGTGGAGTGACCTGCCTTGAAACCAGACTGGTGCGGATCCAGGAGGTTGTTCTGATGGAGATAACAGGAGAGTTGTTTAAAGACAGCGCGTTCAAGTGTTTTAGACAGGAACGGGAGGAGAGAGACAGGCCTGTAGTTTATAACATCAGATTCAGATACACACACACACACACACACACACACACACACACACACACACCACACACACACACACACACACACACACACACACACACACACACACACACACACACACACACACACACACACACACCACACACACACACACACACACACACACACACACACACACAGTGGAGGGATACCTGTGTGTGTGTGTGTGTGTGTTAATCCAAATGAATGTTGAGGAAAACAAAGATTAGAATAAGTGTAAGGGAGTATTTGTGAAATAGTTTAAGGCATCAAATAGCATTTAATAACAGATAGCAGCATCGCCTTGTGTCTGAGATTTAATACAAATACACTTGAAATATGCTACGATGAATAACATTAAATAATGTCTATTTTAATTATATTATTATTTGTAATACATTTTTTAGATTTGCTTACTTTAACTATTTTATAATCTTTTTCTTTTTTTCAATTGGAGAGAATTAAAGGCACTGAATCAAAATGTATGAATAACATAATTCACATAAATTACACATTTGTCTCAGAGGTCTTTACAGAGTGACTCACCTACACACAAGGCTTCAGTCTGTTCTTCCTCCTCCTCCTCCTCTTCCTCAGGTTCCACCACCCCATCCTGACTCGAGTGGAGGAATGTTTCCAGACTGAATTGGACGTTGTTTTTCAGCTTCTTCGCTGCCAGGCTCAGATTTCCGAGTGGAGCTTCCTTCCCGCTCTGCTCAGTCTCCACGGCGCCAACTCCAAGCTGCTGGCCTGGGGTCAGTTGTTCCAGCGGCAGAAAGAGACCCGGAAGCACATGTTCGGAGGTCAGTCCCAGAAGGCCGTGCAGCCGCCTCACCTGTACCTGTGGCTGCAGCGCTTCCAGGTGTTGCTGCTCGCTAAGTTCAGCTTCTACTTCCACGATGCTCTGAGCCGGCAGACGGCAGCCGGGGACATGAAGGCTCTGACGGCCCGCACCGCGCCCGACTTCAGCGGGAAGATCTGCTCCTTCATCAGGAAGCACGACGCCAGCAACGTGTCGCTGGTGTTCGACAACAGATGCTCCGAGAGCTTCCAGGGACACGGGTACTGTCACTTTTTGATTTATTCTGTGTGACTGGCGAAGCCGCACACAGTATAGTATTCGACATACTTACGTATCTCATCTTATTCTCCCGTTTTTTTCAACTATCGCTCGGCTGGCCACAATTTCCACTCTTCATACATCATTAGGTGATCCTAATGATGGGACATTTGTCACGGCCGCACCGATATGTTCATTTAATCCAACAGACTTCCACATATAGCAAACACGAGAGTCCTCAGGTGTTCATCTGGTATCCTAAATACTCTGGTAGGATATTTAGCTGATTGGAGTTACAGTTTTTTTACGTAGAAGCAATACTGCAGAACAATATTGTTAATACATTCTCTGATAGGCTGGGTGTTTCTCAATGTCGAGGAAGGATGCTCCAGAGCCACTATTTCAAGCATGCTACGCCATCGAGTGCCGCCGAAGGACTGTTCCAATGTCCAGCAAACTTGGAATTCTACCGAGCCCGGCGTACTTCGTTTGGAGACATTTCGACGCTGCACATGTGTAGACTCCGCGGTCTTAAAATCCCCACAATGCTTTGCGCACGGTCCCCAAATCTGTGGCGGAAAATGTAAGGCGGGGCTTCTCATATGACGCACACCTGCACACTTGCTCGCCTGTTCCACTCTTTGTTTTCCGAATGCCAGGAAGGATTCTTGCCTCTGAAGCAAGCGACTCGAAGACATAGATAGATTCAACTTATTGTCATTACACGGTACAGGTTCCATGTAACGACACGCTTTCTCTGCATTTGACCCATCCTAGTGTTGGGAGCAGTGTGCTGCCATTATGTACAGCGCCCGGGGAGCAGTGTAGGGAACGGTGCCTTGCTCAGGGACACCTCGGTAGCACTTGGTCTTTCCGGGACTTGAACTGGTGACCTTCTAGTTGCCAAATCCATGGTACATGTGCTAGTACCAAGCGAGCGTACTCGACATTGAGAAACACCCGCTGTCTCTCGTTCACTGGCAGGGCGTTGCCGTGGAAACGCTTTGATCTTTGAACACACCTGTTGGTCGTTAACTGAATCCAGTGGTAATCTAAAGATGTTCACAACACAACTAATGCTATTAATACTTACTCAGCGGGACGCGCACCCAAGTTTCAGTCATACAGTCAACATTTCTCTGAATTTTGTAGTTTATTCTACTATTTCAACAATTAGACAGTTTATACATCCGAAAAAACAGACAAAATGAGTAGAAGCGGGACGGCAGGAAGCATCGCGTATACAGAGGAAGCCCCCCAGTAAAGTACCTCTTATCTTAACATGTCTCCTCCTCCAGGTACCATCACCCCCACTCGTACCGTGAAGCTCCGAAAGGCGTGGAGCAGTTTCCGGCCGTGGTGTCGCTGCCGACGGGCGAGCGTCCGCTCACCCATTGGCCGAACGTCATCATGATGATGGGCGACCGCGCCGCAGAACTCAACACGCTGGACAAGGTGGTTCACTTCTACGACGACAAGGTGACGAGCACCTACTTCCTGACCAGGCCGGAGCCACACTTCACGCTCGTGATGATTTTCGACGGCAAGAAATCGGAGAAAGATCTTCACATCGCCGCTTTCCTGCAGGAGATCTCCGGCTCGCTGAGGAACACCAAGCCCTTCAGCTCGCTCAAACCCGGATCCAAGGGGTGAAGAAACGGCTCTCTGATTAATAACACGCTCCAAGTGTTCTTTGGGGTTCTGTGGTCCAGCTTCAGTCCGTTGGGGTTCTGTGGGTCTATTTGTATTTCTTTGCATACACATAAGACTGCAATACAAACATTCAGATTATGAAATGTGCCCAAAATGTTCCAGACCAAAAAGAAATGCTTAATTTAATATTAGATTTTAATTCTGTTTACTTTACATTTGAATTGTCTTCATTGATCCAAGTTAAATAAAGCTTTGAGATTATTTCACATCTGGCTCAAGAAATGATTCACTGATGCAAATACTTCTAAATCACCTGAACATCAGCAGGAGAGGACTCTTTAAAGTAGAGACACTACATACTGATATACACCTGAACATCAGCAGGAGAGGACTCTTTAAAGTAGAGACACTACATACTGATATACACCTGAACATCAGCAGGAGAGGACTCTTTAAAGTAGAGACACTACATACTGATATACACCTGAACATCAGCAGGAGAGGACTCTTTAAAGTAGAGACTCTACAAACTGATATACACCTGAACATCAGCAGGAGAGGACTCTTTAAAGTAGAGACACTACATACTGATAAACACCTGAACATCAGCAGGAGAGGACTCTTTAAAGTAGAGACACTACTGATATACACCTGAACATCAGCAGGAGAGGACTCTTTAAAGTAGAGACACTACATACTGATATACACCTGAACATCAGCAGGAGAGGACTCTTTAAAGTAGAGACGCTACAAACTGATAAACACCTGAACATCAGCAGGAGAGGACTCTTTAAAGTAGAGACACTACATACTGATATACACCTGAACATCAGCAGGAGAGGACTCTTTAAAGTAGAGACTCTACAATACTGATAAACACCTGAACATCAGCAGGAGAGGACTCTTTAAAGTAGAGACTCTACATACTGATAAACACCTGAACATGAACAGAATATTAAATAAACGTTCCGAGATGAAGAAGTTTAAGAGACCACAGAGTTACAGAACACACCTGGAGGTTTATTGAGTGTTCAAACATTTAGCCACATCTCATTTAAGGTAAAAGTTTCCCATCAGTTTTTAATGACTTGTCTTGAATGCTAATGTATTCAGGTTTATTTATAATATAAATACAACACGTCGATACAATCCATTTTGGCTATACGAGCTCGTCTTTAGGGAAGCTCAGTTTTCAAATACAGCAACACTAACAGACAGAAAAAACATTTCCGTTATTATGAAACACGTTCAAAGAAACCTCCCCCTCTGTCCGAGTTTAAAATGCACCAACATGTTAATGATGCTACATGCCAAGTACACCATCCTATACATCAAAGTGCAATGTCACAATGGGTTAATGCTAGAATTCATAATTCAGTAATCTACTAAACAACTTTATGATTATTTCATTCAGAGTGCTGCTGCTCTTCGTTCAGGACATGCGTGAGTGGATTCACAACTTCCCCCCCCAAAACTAAAATGACAAGGATTTAAAAAAAAAAGGCACTTTCACATACACACACACACATCTCAGCATACACACACACACACACATTAGTTACCAGCCCTGTTGGAGGCCACATTCAGTGTGCTGTTCAAGTGTTTTTAGTGGGGGCGTTTTGACACACAAAGCCCCACCCTGTTAGCTTATTGTGAGTTTAAGGTTAACTAGTGACTTCAGTGACTTCACAAGCAGGTACACCATTATTCTAACACACACACACACACACACACAGAAAGTGGCATGCTCTCCCAACTTGCGTGTTCTGGCACTCAAGGCAGGCATTAATAATCTATCGTCTATTTCTATTTTAGTGAGTCTGCACTTATACAAGGGAGCAGAACAAGGGCAGGCAAGCGACACACACACACACACACACACACACACACACACACACACACACACACACACACACACACACACACACACACACACACACACACACACAAACAAAATCATACACCCCCTCGCACAGAAAAAGCTCTGTTTCTGGGCGAGTTTTTTTTTCTTCAGAAAACACAGAAAGGCTGTTTTTCAAGTCAGCGGCTCGCTGGACATTCGTCGACGGCTGAACAGTCGTTAAATATACGGAAACATTCAATAAATATCCGGGCGGACGTTGGTTAAATAATGTGGCGTCACTGACCACCTCAAGAGGCGTTTCGTGGTGTTTGAGGTGTACGTGAGCTTAGCAGCGGAAACCCAGTGGGAAATAAAAAAATAAAGTATAATTCACACACAGACGACGGGTGTCAGGAGCGCTGGAGAGAGACACGGAGCTGGAGAGGAGGCGGTGATAGCCTGACAAAAGACTCTTTCCATTAAGAAGGTGGCACATATACGAGAGGAAAACACATTTATAAATATCAGTTTGTAAATATGTGGTCATTTTTCTAGGATAATATTCTCAAATCAAATACATATTTAAATATATTTGTGACTTTAGTCTAAATATTTTTTCTCGTAAACCAGATATTCTCTTGTGTACAGAAACATGTATATTGTCAGAGATTAAAGCCACATTTTAGGAGAAAGAACCTCCTTAATTTCAGCGATTAAATGGAAAATGTACAAGAACAAAACGTGGATATTCTCTTACAGTAACATTTAACAGATTTTTCTGAATTATTTTCTCATACATTTATGACTTTAATCTCTGAGAATACTTAATCATATATATTTTCTCATAAATAGCATTTCTTCTGAACGTCACACGAGGAAAAAAACTCAATCTGTCACACGAGGAAAAAAACTCAATCTAACAGAATATTCAAGTTTATTCTCTGAGAGCATCTATGCTTTCTTTCTCGTAAAATGGTCATATTGGAAAGTCAGATTTCCTTCTCAGAGTACCCCCCCCTCTCCTGCGTGTGTGATTTAAATGTTGCCCCCCTTCAGTTCTCTAAAACTCATCGTTCAGTCGTCGTTGATCCTCCTTCAGTCTCTCAGATACAGCAGCCAGTCTTTCAGTCTTTAATAAGCAGCAGCAGGCTCTTCCTCTTCCTCCTCTTCCTCCAGCCTATCGTCAGTACAGCACAGCCAACATCCACGTCACTGAAACTACATTTCCCCTTTCTTCTTGAACTACATCCCCCATGTTCCCCCTCCCCTCCTCATATACAGGACCCTGTCTTTCCCTCAGCTAGACTCTGATAAATGCTTCAACACACGGAGAAATAAACCCCTACACACCGAGATACACACCTGACGACACACAATATCATAGCTCATATTTTAGATTATTACTACAGCAACGCTTCCTCCATGGAGACCCTCATGTTGATTAAGACCCTGTTTTGGCCCCTGTTTTGACCCTGATTCGGCCTCTTCTGGCTCACATGGTGCAGGATTTGTCCAGCGGAGGTGGCAGAGGGGGGGTGTTGCTCTTAGGGGGTACCATGGGTTTGGGTTTCAGGGCGGGGGGCCGCAGGGGGGGTCCCATACGAGTGGCCGCCACGGGTTTAAACGACCCCATGGTGTCTGGGGAGGGGTTTGAGGGTCGAGGAGGGGGTCCTGGGAGAGGAATTAGAGGACTCAGAGGACTCAGAGGACTGGGGGTACCCGGGGTAACGGGGGTACCCGGAGTCCCTGGGGTGCTGGGGGTGCTGTGGGGGCTGGGTGACTCTGAGGAGCAGGGGGTGGGGGGGCCGTTCTTCACCATCTCTAAAGTATCCAGAACCACGTCGGGGGCCGGGCGGCGAAACTCTCCGAGGGCCACGCTCACCGTCTCCTCGATGTCCTGAGGCAGGTAAAGATAGGTTTGGGGGTGGGACTTGAAGACCCTTCCTCTGAGAAACTGGGATGTTCCTTTTATTTAATGATTTATTTTGTGGTGAGATATTAATTATGCTACAATGACATTAATGAAACGAATGCAAGGCAAATTATAAAATAAATAATGATTCATTCATTTAAATATCTTTTCAAACAAAACATTGATATTAATGACGATAAAAATGTTTTAATAAAAAGGAAAGAAACACACAAACATAAAACAATATATAAAATAATGATAAAAATGGCAATATGATTGTAAAAATGTATAGTTTTAGCAACACATGCTTTACAGTATATACATCTTGAAATGTAAAAGTTCAGGCAAATGGAGAAAGTGTAATTTTAAACATCGAAATGTATAAAAAATGTAAATAATATACATAATAATGAGAATAGATAAGAAATAGTGAATGAAATGTGTGTGTGTGTCTCTGTATAGTGTGTTTGTGTGTGTGTGTGTGTGTGTGTGTGTGTGTGTGTTGTGTGGT
>CADEHL010000687.1:0-24984 GCA_902827135.1 Harpagifer antarcticus
TGATGGCTTTTGTGTCCTCGCTGCTGCTCCCGGTGGAGGCGCGGCGCTCCTCTCTGGCTCTGAGAGCCTTCAATGTGGAGCTGGCTCAGGCAGGTACTCCTACAGGAGAGAGTACTCAGATCAGTACTGCTGATATTAATCTACATCAGTGGTTCCCTCACTCGTCTGTGACCATTCACCTTCTTTCTTTCTTGAATTAAACCCTTTGTATTTAACTCAACTTCTCATTTAATGAAATCACTTGTATAACTTAAAGGTGAGTTTGAGAAACCGGCTCGAGATACACGTGTTGTTATATTCCATGGAGTGCTCTTAACGTCCCGATAGCAAAGAATATCTGAAGTGCTTTGACAACAAATCTCTAACACACATCACCTCTGGAAGCCGTGGCTGTAGAAAGCACGACCAATCATCTGAGCCGGCTAAAGTAACTGGATGGCCTACCTGCCTGTCAGCCTTCAATCAGGGCACACACTGACCTCGTGCCCTCATTGGTCATGTGCGCGTTCGTGTGTGTTGGGGGAGGGGCTCAAATTCAGCACAAACTTACCAACCCCACCTTTAAAGGTCACCTATTATGTAACATCCTCTGCTTCATGTCTCTTCTACATCAACATGTGTCCCCTCTTCTCCATGTCTCTTCTACATCAACATGTGTCCCCTCTTCTCCATGTCTCTTCTACATCAACATGTGTCCCCTCTTCTTCATGTCTCCTCTACATCAACATGTGTCCCCTCTTCTCCATGTCTCTTCTACATCAACATGTGTCCCCTCTTCTTCATGTCTCTTCTACATCAACATGTGTCCCCTCTTCTTCATGTCTCTTCTACATCAACATGTGTCCCCTCTTCTCCATGTCTCTTCTACATCAACATGTGTCCCCTCTTCTTCATGTCTCTTCTACATCAACATGTGTCCCCTCTTCTTCATGTCTCTTCTACATCAACATGTGTCCCCTCTTCTTCATGTCTCTTCTACATCAACATGTGTCCCCTCTTCTTCATGTCCTCTTCTACATCAACATGTGTCCCCTCTTCTCCATGTCTCTTCTACATCAACATGTGTCCCCTCTTCTTCATGTCTCTTCTACATCAACATGTGTCCCCTCTTCTTCATGTCTCTTCTACATCAACATGTGTCCCCTCTTCTTCATGTCTCTTCCACATCAACATGTGTCTCCTCTTCTTCATGTCTCTTCTACATCAACATGTGTCCCCTCTTCTTCATGTCTCTTCTACATCACCACGTGTCCCCTCTTCTTCATGCCTCTTCTACATCAACATGTGTCCCCTCTTCTTCATGTCTCTTCTACATCAACATGTGTCCCCTCTTCTTCATGTCTCTTCTACATCAACATGTGTCCCCTCTTCTTCATGTCTCTACTACATCAACATGTGTCCCCTCTTCTTCATGTCTCTTCTACATCAACATGTGTCCCCTCTTCTTCATGTCTCTTCTACATCAACATGTGTCCCCTCTTCTTCATGTCAATGAGACACTTGAGCTTTCAATGAGACACTTGAGCTTTCAATGAGACACTTGAGCTTTCAATGAGACACTTGAGCTTTCAATGAGACACTTGAGCTTTCAATGAGACACTTGAGCTTTCACTGAGACACTTGAGCTTTCAATGAGACACTTGAGCTTTCAATGAGACACTTGAGCTTTCAATAAGACACTTGAACTTTCAATGAGACACTTGAGCTTTCAATGAGACACTTGAGCTTTCAATGAGACACTTGAGCTTTCAATGAGACACTTGAGCTTTCACTGAGACACTTGAGCTTTCAATGAGACACTTGAGCTTTCAATGAGACACTTGAGCTTTCACTGAGACACTTGAGCTTTCAATGAGACACTTGAGCTTTCAATGAGACACTTGAGCTTTCACAGATC
The DNA here is from genome assembly GCA_902827135.1 of Harpagifer antarcticus. Classification (NCBI taxonomy): domain Eukaryota; kingdom Metazoa; phylum Chordata; class Actinopteri; order Perciformes; family Harpagiferidae; genus Harpagifer; species Harpagifer antarcticus. The sequence continues at coordinate 1,898 of CADEHL010000687.1, forward strand.
TGAAGGCGGGACACCAGGCTTATGGGTATTTATCTAAAACTGACTTTTTGTGTGAAGATAAATTGCAATCCCTAATCTTTCTACGGACCCCCTGCAATACCCTAAAGAACCCCTAGGGGTCCCCACACCCCCGGTTGGGAAGTCAATGGAGAGAAAGACTATCTTTCGATCCCGTTTGAATTGTGCCACGAATTACACATGTGATGTTTGTCAATTTAAAATAATAATTTCCATATAAAAAAAGTCACAGTTTGTCGTAAAACTGTTGAAATATAAGACGCAACTAGAAAGACTACAAATCCCAGAGTCCCGGTCCCGCATGCTGGCTCTTACGGTCCCTTGTGTGTACGCACAGCTCTCAACGTGCCCAGACTTGGAGTGATTTCCACCTCTTTGAATACTTTCCGCCTCGTCCTGAAAGAAAGACGTGAAATGTTCCAACGTGACGGCCGTCTGGGTGAGTGGTGCGAGATGGGAGTTGTAGTTCATTGAGCGGTTTCACACAAAACAAAGTGTTCACAGTTTTACGACACATTTGATTTTTTTTTTCTTGCATAATTATCTTTTAAATTGACATGTGTGTAATTCGTGGCTCAACTCAAACGGGATCGAAAGATGATCTGTCTCTCCATTGACTTCAATACTTACTTTTCAGAAGTAAGGTCCCGTGGAGGAAGGGGAGGGGCTTCGCCTCGCTATGTGCTACCATTAAAACTGACATTATATTCGTTACTAACAACAAGACTGCTCGTATTACAGCATAAACTATACTGCACTTATATATTGCTACTTGTTACCAGGGGAGGGAGAAGTACTTCTACTTAAGTACAAGTAGAAATATCGATAAAACGTACTTATTGTGTGTCTGGTAAAGGTGGAGCTAAGGTATTACTTTATATACTGCTTATTCTAAATTAATATCAATATCTGGATCTGCAGTAAGCAAGTAAAGCTGTCATATAAATGAGTATAAAGTACAATATTTCCATCTGAGTTGTAGTAGAAGTACAACGTGGCTTAAAGTGGAAATGCTCCAGGGAACTGCTGCTGATCCCAGTCCTGCTCGAGACCTCGTCTAAGATGGAGGTTCTGTGTTTTCCTCCACCAGGTGAAGGACTCCGTTTCCCAGAAGTCCATTGGGCTGATGCGGATGCATTTCTGGAAGACGGCGATCGAGGAAATCTACCGAGACGACCCCCCGAACCAGCCCGTCAGCGCAGAGCTGTGGAGGGTAAATATATAACCGGAGATGATTTATTATCTCGAGGTTCGGAACGAAGTACATTCGGTTTTTATTTTTGACTTTTCTCAGAATTTTCTAGAATTTTTTGAAATGTTTGATTTGTTTTCCCAAACATTTAAATTATTCTAGGAATTTTTACTTATTTACGAATTTTTACTTTTTAAAAATAAGAATTTACTTTTGACGATCATTTAAATATTTTTTCAGAATTTTTACTTTACAAAGAATTCGGCGACTTTTCCCCGGATTTAATTTTTTTCATTTCATTTCATTTCAAACCTTTATTTAAACAGATAGGTCCCTTGAGATCATGGATCTCTTTTACAAGGGAGACCTGCATCAATTTGTTCCACATGAAACATAAAAACAAACAATAGAGGACATCATATTTACATATTCACCAACACTTACAAACACCCATAGTGTCATAAAGCATTTCGTGCAGACGTGCCTTAAAAACATTTAGAGAAACAAAGGTGAACAATTTCAATTTGGACTGTAGGCTGTTTCAAGCAAGTGGAGCTGCGCACATAAAAGCTGTCTCACCTCAGACAGTCCTCACTCTTCATCTAATAAGACTACATCCTGTGATCTCAGACAATAGCTGTTTGCAACTTTCTGCTTTACCAGAGAACAGATGTAATACGGGAGTTTGCCCAACATAGCTTTATAAATAAAAGTGTACCAGTGACTGAGCCTCCGTACAGAGAGTGATGCTCACAAAAGCTGTTTTAGGCTTGTTCCTGTTTAATGCCAAACTTTAAACTGAACCCCAAACATTACAGAATCACAATAACATATACTTTTACTCTGGAAGAATGAACGTCCTCCAACATTTAAACTTTTCATTGATCAGATAACACATTTTTTACCTCTGGAGAAAATGACATATAATCGTGGACATATCTTTCAAGCTCTGTGGTTGCCATGGTTTCCCTATTTGGAGATATGACGAGTGATGGAACGGTGCACTCTGTGGCTATCTTTCCTGACGGCCCGGAAATACTAGTTGTGTTGTCCTTGTCTATAGCTGTATTGGATAATTAATTGTATAATTATTTGTTTGTTTTACTTTGAAGTGGGTTTAATTATTTTATTTATTTAATTATTTTCATTTTATGTTTATCTTCATGGCTCTGTTGTTTAAGTTATCCAATAAGCGGGCGGTAGGAGGGAGGGGGAGTGTACTGTGGTACTGTGATATTACAATATAAATGAAATGGCATCGATTACTGGACACTATAATGAAATAAAAATACATTTTCCTCAAAATGTATTTTTTTCTCAGAATTTTTACTTTTTCTACTGAATTCATTTTTTTCCCCGAAATCTGACTTTTTGATCTGAATTCCCAAAAATTCTAAATGTTGACTTTTTTTCTCAGGATTGTGATTTTTTTTTCTCCCAATTAACTGTTTTTTTTCTTCAGAATTTGTAATGTTGAACTAACGGGCAGGAAATCACTAATCAACAGAATAGCCCTTTTTTAAATCAACTTTCTTTCTTGAGATATTTGAGTCTTTTTTTTGTCTCAAAATAAAAGAATCTCTAAGAACTGAATGTATACAGAAGAGCATTCGGGCCACTTGTGTCTGACGCACACAACTCTGAGAAAAGTCTAAATTCTGAATAAAAGTAAAACAAAATGGAGAACAGTCTGTATCTTGTTTCTTTATCCTCAGAACTCGATTTCTTTTTACAGAATTTTAAGTATTTTTCTCAGAATTGTAATCTTAGGCCAAGGGGCGGGACATCTTCAAGCGGTTGACCTATCACAACAGAGCCGGCCAGCTAACCAATCAGAGCAGACTGGGCTGTGGTTTCAGACAGAGGGTGAGAAGAGGTGCTGCAGTATGAGAAGTAGAGCTTTTTGAACATTAAAGCATGGAGACATGTCCCAGTTGAATGCCCCTTTAAATCCACAGCATCAGGGGGAAGAAAGGGAACCTGAAAATAAGACTGGCACCATTTAAAATGCTTTTGAACATGTTTTGCAGGCTGTGAGGAAACACTGCCTGACGAAGAGATGGCTGCTGAGGATCATCACAGAGAGAGTACGTTTCTCACTTCCAGATGAGACGTTTATTGCTTCTGTTTGAGTGTCCTTTCTCGGTCTTAGAGGCTGCTTGACTGTACTTTACTTGACTGTTCTTTTTACTGCACTTTGTCATTATATTCACAACACTGAGGATCATTTCTTAACATGCTTGTGTAAAGCACCAAAACTCACCACACAGTTGCGACATCGATTACAGACTATTTGATCAGAAAAATGCTATATTTCTCTGAACCCGATTAATTCCTTTATTTTACTCTTTGATGTAAAAACAACATTTAGAGTTACAGCGATGCAACGGGAAGCGTCTTCTTTCTCTCAAATCTCAAATGTTCCATTAAAGGTCCCGTGTCATGGCCATTTCTACTGATCATAGTTCCATTGTTGAGCTCTACTAGAATAGATTTACATTGTTCAATGTTCCAACCTCACATTGGCTTCTCAAACAGCATCTCTGTAAAGTCTGTGTATTCACTCTCTGTCCTACACGGCTAGTTGGAGCTCCTGCCCCCCCCCCCCCCCTCCCTGTGAGCCCAGTGGCCGTCTGCGAGACACAGCAGAACTCAGCCTGGGCACACACACACACCCGCAGCCTGGCTGGGAGTTTGTGTGTGTGCCCAGGCTGAGTTCTGCTGTGTCTCGCTGCCTCTCCGACCCCACACCAGTGAGCCAGCTCACAGTGTCCCCTCCTCGCAGCAACGAGCCTCGCAACGTCCTGCCGAGTGTGTGTGTGTGTGTGTGTGTGTGTGTGAGGAAGTCCGCGGATTTGGTCCAAACGTATCGGCTCCACGGACGTAACGTAATGGCTCCGTGGATTGGACCAATCTGCGGAGCCGTTACGTTATGTCACTATACCCGAAATACGTCACAGAACCCAGGAAGCAAACAATGGAAAAAGAGAAATGTCCAACGAGGCGTTCAGGGGCAGCAGACAGGTCTTCTCTGTGTTAGAGTTTTACTCGCTACAGGGAGCACTTTGAGGGTTTGTGACTCTGCAGACCGTCTACATGCAGAAACACCTTCATAACACAAGGGGACGGGTAACAACCAGAAAAGCATGTCATGGGACCTTTTAAAGTTTCTAAAGATACTGCTTCTGACTACCTTCAATTGAGTCTCTAAGTAAGTGTAGAGGTCTGCTTGTTAAAGCTGTTCCCCTCTGTTCCGGAGAACACTAGGGTATCAGAATAGCAACCACCTATCTGCAACATTGCAAAAGGCTTTTCATTCAGTTTGTGATACTTGCTGAAGTAATGCTTAGTAAGTGAGATGACCAACAGATGATCTTGTTTGGAATCTTTGGGACATGGGACCTTTTAAATAATGAAAGTCAGGATCAGGTTTATTGCCAATTAGGTTAACACATACAAGGAATTAGCGTTGGTCTAAATGGTGCATAGAACATAGTGTAGTAAGAACACATCGGTAGTCCTAAAAAGAAACATCATATCCAGTCTAGTTTGTAGGATTCTTATTATTAAAATGTGTAATTATATTTGCGATATTTAGTTTGTATCTGATGGTAATCGGATGTATGTGTCCCTTGACCTTGTGTCATATCGATAACTTAAGAACCAGTCACCCTTTAGTGTTTGAGAATGATTTAAACTGTGTTGAGCAGGAGAAGGACCTGGATGACCGAGCCTACAGGACCCTGCAGGAGCTGGAGCAATACTCAGAGAACACGCAGTCCTCTTTAATATACCTGCTGCTGGAGTGCTTAGGTAAGGCTGATGCATTACCTGTGCATTGCGGTACACACGCTGCCATACTATTTAGTACATATTGTCCTTTTATCGTGACTCAAAAACTGACATCCAGAGAAAAGCTTGGTCTCATTTTGAACCGGAGCATCTGCAGATTACTTCCATACCTGATTTGTTATTATCCTCTAATGTTATACACAATGCAAGATGAATAAATACCTGTTTTTGTGTCTTCTTTGCTGCCGTCTTTACTGTAAGGGACAATAGAGAGGTGCAGGGGTGACAGATGTGTGTATGATCACACAGAAGTAAGCATCTCCCAGCTTCCCTCAATCCAATGGGATTTTCCATTTCCACACTTTTAAATTCACCAGTGGGGTATTTACTGAATACAAATCCCTTCAGCTTGTGTAGACCTCAGACCTCATTTCAATAACACATTCAGAAAACCTGGACAGGAAGTGATGAAATGCTAATTTCCAGGTTTTACGACTCATTCCTGCACCCCTCGTTTGAGTGATGCTCTTTTGTGGTTATGAAGAGAAAGGGAGACACACCTGTTTGTTTGTTTTCCAGGAGTGACAAACGTCCATGCAGACCACGCAGCAAGTCACATCGGGAAAGCTCAGGGAATCGTGACGTGTTTGAGAGCGACTCCTTATCACAGCGGCCGGAGGAAAGTCTACCTTCCCATGGACATCTGCATGCTGGTGAGTCGACGTGATGCCAAGCACTGTTAGAGTACACTGTACAGCACGGTCACATGACTTCACGTCACCCCCGCTAAGCTAAAGGTGGCTAATGTTGGGCTATAAAGGAACTACAGCACGGTCACATGACTTCACGTCACCACCGCTAAGCTAAAGGTGGCTAATGTTGGGCTATAAAGGAACTACAGCACGGTCACATGACTTCACGTCACCACCGCTAAGCTAAAGGTGGCTAATGTTGGGCTATAAAGGAACTACAGCACGGTCACATGACTTCACGTCACCACCGCTAAGCTAAAGGTGGCTAATGTTGGGCTATAAAGGAACTACAGCACAGTCACATGACTTCACGTCACCACCGCTAAGCTAAAGGTGGCTAATGTTGGGCTATAAAGGAACTACAGCACGGTCACATGACTTCACGTCACCACCGCTAAGCTAAAGGTGGCTAATGTTGGGCTATAAAGGAACTACAGCACGGTCACATGACTTCACGTCACCACCGCTAAGCTAAAGGTGGCTAATGTTGGGCTATAAAGGAACTACAGCACGGTCACATGACTTCACGTCACCACCGCTAAGCTAAAGGTGGCTAATGTTGGGCTATAAAGGAACTACAGCACGGTCACATGACTTCACGTCACCCCCGCTAAGCTAAAGGTGGCTAATGTTGGGCTATAAAGGAACTACAGCACGGTCACATGACTTCATGTCACCACCGCTAAGCTAAAGGTGGCTAATGTTGGGCTATAAAGGAACTACAGCACGGTCACATGACTTCATGTCACCACCGCTAAGCTAAAGGTCGCTAATGTTGGGCTATAAAGGAACTACAGCACGGTCACATGACTTCACGTCACCACCGCTAAGCTAAAGGTGGCTAATGTTGGGCTATAAAGGAACTACAGCACGGTCACATGACTTCACGTCACCACCGCTAAGCTAAAGGTGGCTAATGTTGGGCTATAAAGGAACTACAGCACGGTCACATGACTTCACGTCACCACCGCTAAGCTAAAGGTGGCTAATGTTGGGCTATAAAGGAACTACAGCACGGTCACATGACTTCACGTCACCACCACTAAGCTAAAGGTGGCTAATGTTGGGCTATAAAGGAACTACAGCAGGGTCACATGACTTCACGTCACCACCGCTAAGCTAAAGGAGGCTAATGTTGGGCTATAAAGGAACTACAGCACGGTCACATGACTTCACGTCACCACCGCTAAGCTAAAGGTGGCTAATGTTGGGCTATAAAGGAACTACAGCACGGTCACATGACTTCACGTCACCACCGCTAAGCTAAAGGAGGCTAATGTTGGGCTATAAAGGAACTACAGCACGGTCACATGACTTCACGTCACAACCGCTAAGCTAAGTTTATCAACATCCTAAAAAACGTGAATATTCTTCGGCATTTAAATGGAAAATTAAAAAAAGTCAGAAATGTCGGAGAATAAAACGAATAATCTCTGAGAATATAAAGAGATTAAGGATTTGTATCTGTTGTTACCTTATTTATGAATATTAAAAAAACATTGGTGTTATGTCAAGAGACTTACGCTTCACTTTGTGGACATTTGTGACTCTCAGAAATATTATTGATTTCTCGTGCATTTGTCTTCTTTGTCTTTAATCTAAAACATTCAGATGACCTCCCTCATCCCGCTTCATATCTATTCGTCCATTTGTCATTTGACCTGCAACCACCCTTGTAAACTGTATTTCATCTGTGTTTTTGCAGCACGGAGCTTCTCAGGAGGACTTTATCCGCGGCAGCCGAGAGCAAAACATGCGCGACGTCGCGTACGACATCGCCAGTCAGGCTCACGTACATTTACAACACGTACGTACCACCCTCTGTGTTTTCAGTTTCAAACATAGGAGAATTCACAGGAGAACGTAGACGTGATAAATAACTCTGAACCCCAGTCAGAAGGAAGAATTCAGTTACACACGCCTACACAAATGTTAGTGTTTGTATATGAAGAATATCACATCTTCAACCACCAATCGGCTGTGGGATATATTACATGGATATAGAGTGGAGCAGGGATGCCATATTTGTGTAGTCTGACCCTGAAGGCAGCATCTCCTGGTTCAATGGGATTCCTCCATGTGATTTATTTCAGGTGATAATCTCTGTGTCAAACAAACTTTTATGATTCTTACATGTTTAGTTCAGCGGGATAATCTCCACATATTAACACTTCATGATTTCTGAAGTAAAAAGCTAATCTTAGGCTATAAAGGAACTACAGCACGGTCACATGACTTCACGTCACCACCGCTAAGCTAAAGGTGGCTAATGTTGGGCTATAAAGGAAGTACAGTACGGTCACATGACTTCACGTCACCACCGCTAAGCTAAAGGTGGCTAATGTTGGGCTATAAAGGAAGTACAGTACGGTCACATGACTTCACGTCACCACCGCTAAGCTAAAGGTGGCTAATGTTGGGCTATAAAGGAACTACAGTACGGTCACATGACTTCACGTCACCACCGCTAAGCTAAAGGCGGCTAATGTTGGGCTATAAAGGAACTACAGCACGGTCACATGACTTCACGTCACCACCGCTAAGCTAAAGGTGGCTAATGTTGGGCTATAAAGGAACTACAGCACGGTCACATGACTTCACGTCACCACCGCTAAGCTAAAGGTGGCTAATGTTGGGCTATAAAGGAACTACAGCACGGTCACATGACTTCACGTCACCACAGCTAAGCTAAAGGTGGCTAATGTTGGGCTATAAAGGAACTACAGCACGGTCACATGACTTCACGTCACTACCGCTAAGCTAAAGGTGGCTAATGTTGGGCTATAAAGGAACTACAGCACGGTCACATGACTTCACGTCACCACCGCTAAGCTAAAGGCGGCTAATGTTGGGCTATAAAGGAACTACAGCACGGTCACATGACTTCACGTCACCACCGCTAAGCTAAAGGTGGCTAATGTTGGGCTATAAAGGAACTACAGTACGGTCACATGACTTCACGTCACCACCGCTAAGCTAAAGGAGCCTAATGTTGGGCTATAAAGGAACTACAGTACGGTCACATGACTTCACGTCACCACCGCTAAGCTAAAGGAGCCTAATGTTGGGCTATAAAGGAACTACAGTACGGTCACATGACTTCACGTCACCACCGCTAAGCTAAAGGTGGCTAATGTTGGGCTATAAAGGAACTACAGTACGGTCACATGACTTCACGTCACCACCGCTAAGCTAAAGGCGGCTAATGTTGGGCTATAAAGGAACTACAGCACGGTCGCATGACTTCACGTCACCACCGCTAAGCTAAAGGTGGCTAATGTTGGGCTATAAAGGAACTACAGCACGGTCGCATGACTTCACGTCACCACCGCTAAGCTAAAGGTGGCTAATGTTGGGCTATAAAGGAACTACAGTACGGTCGCATGACTTCACGTCACCACCGCTAAGCTAAAGGCGGCTAATGTTGGGCTATAAAGGAACTACAGCACGGTCACATGACTTCACGTCACCACCGCTAATCTTCCTGACCGAATTATAAAGTGCTAAGCTAATCACAAAAGAGCAAGAGAGGAGGTTAATTCAGAAGTAATGGCCGTCATGAAAACAGGTCTGTAAGAAATGTAAATAAATTATAACAATTCACACGGTATGAAAATACATAACATTGGATGACAAAATGACAGTCAATGTGCTTTGGTGTACAGCGAACAATAAAACTCTCTTTATGTGCTTTTTCCTTTTCCTCCAGGCGCGATCGTTTAGCCACAACGTCCCAGAAGCCGCAAATCTGGCCTTCCTGCAGACGGTGAGTCTCAAAACACCAAGCAACATCTCTGAGTTCATGTGTTGTTGGGTTCCCTTTACTTGGCGGAGAAACAGTCAAACCAAAGTGAAGCATTTTGGAAATGAATGAAAGACTTTTACCTCTGAATGGATTTAAAACACGACATCCCTGCACCACTCCATTTGATGCAAACCCAATTCACTCTCAAGCTATGTCTTCTTCTGTGGTGCTGTGTGCTGCAGGTGGTGTTGGAGGACTACCTGCAGAGAATGCGGAGGGCAGATTTTGATGTTTTCCACCCGAGTCTGAAGAAGAGAAACCCCCTCCTCCCCATACAGCTGTACCTCCGCTCCTGGAAGAAATCCTACTGACATCAGTCCTGCTCCTCTTCCTCCCCCTCCTCTTCTTCCTCCTCCTCCTCCTCTTCCTCCTCCTCCTGCAGGAAACACCTCACACACTTTGTTCAATAAATAAATCCTTGAAGACGAATGTTATTACGTAATTCAAGTATTTTATATTTCACTTACTGCTACTAACCGTTTTTGACCAGGTGTTTTATGCAAGCGTAATGAGAGACAATACAGGTGAATATGTATAACTTTTTACAACCCTCTGTTAAAAGCTCCAGAATATAGTATGTGTGGAGGAAACTTCTGTGGAGCAATGCAGTGGGAGTCACCGACTCAGGAAGGAGACACGGTAGAGCAGGAGCTTATGATGTCAAACACTGATGGTTTATTTGGAGTTACGGCCGGAGGATTCACATCACAAGTCACAGCAGTCACGGTGAGACTGCACGGGAGAGTTGCCACGTCAATTCTGGCGCGCCTCTCTCTCGTTAGCCCATTTAACTGGTTTCACAGAGAGTGATCAACATATTTTGATAAGATAGTTTAGACAGTTGGGCACACTGAGTCACTTGCATCCATCACTTATGGCCTCGAAGATTTCATACCTTGGAGTCCACAATCAACAAAGAAGGAAGTGTCCCAGTGCACCCACAACAACAGACCATCTGTGACCTAGTGTTGCCCGGTCACAGAATGGGAACAATAACATTATGGCTGAAGCAGCCTATGTCCTGGAAGGAGATAAACAGACGTCAGGGTTGGTCATGTACGTCATATCTAGGAGTCGAGGACAATTATTTCCCTAACAGTCCACTCTTTTTATCATTTATGATAACCTAAAAACATTAGTCTAATAATAATTTGGTCAATACTCAACTCAATAGGCGTCTCCAGATTTGAGTGTGGTCTCACCTTACATTAATTACATCACAAAGTAGAATAAGATTGAATGTTTCAATCACAATGATTGATACAGACAATCATAATAGGAAAAATCATCTCTCATCAGTGTTTGATCATCTTTCGTCAAAAGCACAATAATGAACACGCATAAAACACAGATGCAATAGCTAAATATTTGTTTTAAACTAATATCTCTTATCATTTACCATTAGTTAATTCCATTCATCAAACTATAAAATCAAAACCAGCTTGCCGTTTAAAGATTTACTTCAAGGCAATCACTAGTCAAAAGCATTTTAAGACTTAGGATCCTAAGAGATCCAGTTAAGGTATACAATTCACAGTTGTGATTTTATCAATCTGTAATCTGCAAAAGTGCAGTGTCCTCAATATTAGGATTACTTTTACGTTTACTTACATACGCTTTAGTCATTAGTAAGGCACTTTAGTCAAATCAATACATTCATTTTAGTCAAGTACATTGTTCAAAATCTGAAAAGGAAGGATTAAACATTCTTAAAACTTGAATTATCACATTTGTAAATGCTACCACTAATCTGTACCAAATTAAGTCTATCAATTATTCCCATTAGCCATACTTACCTGAGCATCTACTTATGGTACTTGGAAAGGATTCTTCTGTGTTTATATAATGTTGAATATAGAATATCAATTTCTTTAAATTATACTTCTCTAATTTGAGGATCAAATATGCTACATAATTGTTATATGAAATATTATAAATATTTGTTTTGGGCCAAAACTGAAATTAATCCAGTACTTGAAACATCATTGTAGGTCTTTCTGTGCATGGATAATACATTAAAGAGTAGTGTTGTTAAGCCTGATTGCTGGACGATTAAGGATATTAACATTATCTGTGATAATAGTAGAAATATCTTATTATTCAATACTTTATAATCTGAAAATATTAATTAATTAATTTTGTTTAGTGCGAAAGTGTAATCTGATCCGGCAAAATATATGAATCACCACTATTCAACACATGTCTGTTCATTGGAAATATAAAGACAATCATTAATTGTACATCTGTAAACATCCAAGATATAAAATCAATTCAAAGTTCATCTTTGTACGAGAGCTGGAAGAACATGTCCTTCAGTCTTTCTGACTCGTTCTCCTCCTCTCTTTATGACAAAGAGTGTCTGGTGTGTGTAAAGGCATCCTGATACTGTAGATTAGCACTGAGGTGGTGATTGGCTCAAACTCTTCGTCATCATAGCGCCATATTTCAACCCCCCAATTGCTCTGCTTTTGTGTGGCTCAATTCAGTGAGCACTGTATGATCCCCCAGTGAAACGGAGGCTCATCTGCCTGCATTCCTTCTGCTATCTGCTTGAGAGCAGTGCAACTACATATTCCAAGTGGTGCATCCAGGTCTCCCCCCGTGGATGGAGAGGTTATGAAGACATCTGCTCCTCCAAGAAACAAGGAACCTTGTATGAAGCCTCTGAAGCCCTCGCTCGTCCCGCAGGGTTGTCTGCCTGAGCCCACAGAGCAGAATGGTGAAGAAGCATCCCATCTCCTCAGATAGTTGAAGATTATAATCCTCTCATCTCGAACGACCTCGTGCCTCCTTGCCCGTGGATGGGGGTGCCCTCTGCAGCCGGAGAGTGTGACCCTCTGTCTCTGACCCTTGGCCTTCAGAGCTGTCCTAGTTATTGGGTTAACACCTGATAGGGATGTTTTCCTGAGTGCAGACAACTCAAAGTAATGGATTAGCACATTATCATTTAATTACAAAAATAGGATAGGCCCCTCAGAATTATTTGGGAGCCTTCCTGACACATGCAAATGCATAAATGTAAGGTTTGTGTTAGTCATTTAACATGCAAGAATCATATACTCATCAGTCCAAAGCAGAGACATTTTATTGTAATTTAAAGGTGCGCTAGTCCCTGGATATAACCCCTTCTCAATGATTCTAAATGTTATATTAATTCACCATTTGATAAAATATTAGTTTATCAGAAATATATATTTTTCCTCTTCCATAAAACAGGTTTGAGTAATAAATGTTCCAATATAAAATCAATTACTCAATATAATTGACTCTTCCTTCCCTTTTCTTACATATGTCACATATGAAATAATAACTTAGGAGTCTATTTAAGCAAGGTGTAGTTTATAATCTATTACTTGAGAAGACTCAGTATCACCTGTGTGCAGCTTGCAAAAAAAAACAATTGTGAGAAACATATATTATGCAGGAAATGTATACCTTTGTTGAAAAACAAAGCATATCTGATTTGGGAGGAAAAGCTTCAACCCCCTTAACATCTGAGTTATTTACTTTGTTGGGACTAACATGAATGGAATTGGGTGTCTGAGGGTGTCATTACTGAGAAATGTCAAACAAATTCAAAACGTTACATTTGAAAACAGGTTTGCATTCCTCCACTTAAGGTGCCGTTATCATTGGAAACAATGAAAGCTAATTGTTTTGACGTAGAATCTATCAATTGAATCGTTAGAGCAGAACAGAATGGTCGTATTGTAGCCTGAGTTTCGTGCAACCTCTAGTTTTTACCAGGTGGACACTTTGTCTATATAATGTGAGTACATGTAGAACTAAGAGGCCCCTGACATTAGGCCTATTTTAAAAATAGTAGGGGCCTTTAACAGCTTGCCAACTTACAGGCATCCTCTGCATAGCAGTATGAATAGCCTTAAAAAAACAACCCACTCTGCGGTAACGAGAGTCATATTTCTGAACCAAATGCCCTAAGTGAAGCCGTTAATCCCATCTGACTGACCCAAGGGTTGGTGCTGGTGTGACAGGGAGGCTTCCAGGTGTTCAAAGCGGATGTCAAGCTTTCAGTTCATGGCTCGGTGGGGGAAGCAGACCCACGTGAGACAGTATCAACGGCTGTAATGTTCAGTTTGAGGAGCGTCATTCTCTCTGGGAGCAGGAAATGGTGTCCATTCTCGGACCAGACCATTAATGTCATTTCATGTAGAGCAGCCATAGCATCTCTGTGACTGCACTCAGCCGGACTGTAGCAGGGTAGAACTGGGTGACTCTTAGTGAAGCCGTCCAAGGCCATAGGCTAAATGGAACCACGTACCAACAAAAGGGACACAAGGTCATCAATGTCTCTCTTTACCATTGGCCTAATTGCACAACAAATGAGTGGAAAAAAATGTGGAACACTAATCCATCATGTGAAATGTTGAGTTAATCTAAATAATTACTTATGGGTTGAAATCAAATTAACATTAACATTAGAACTAAAGTCAGTCAAAATTGGACTTGCACGGATCAGAATCTAATCAATACACCATTTGCCCAGCTCTGTAACGAAAAGGATAACAAGACTAGGTACATTACAGGAGTGTTAAAACACCCAAACATGCACACTTATCTTATTCTAGTAGAGATTAGAGGACAAGGTCTAATGTTGTGAACAAAATGATCAAGTCAAAATTATTTTATTTATTCTATGTTATGTACCACATTTAATTTAATAATTAATCTTGAATTACTAATCAACAATTTACAATTTGGATAAGGTGAATACTTATCCAAAGTGTGTGTGTGTGTGGGGGGGGGGGTGTGGGTGTGTGTGTTTGTCTGCCCAAGGTTTAAAAACATTTGGGACAGCACAGCAGTGAGAATGTTATGAGACTAAACTCGAAGGAAGCTAGACTGGAGCATTTTAACTAAATCAAAACACTTGCACATTAATTAAATACATTTGACATTTAGCTCGAGCTGGGTTCAATACTTTTCTTCATGGTATTTAAAATTGGGCTCGAGTCGAACCCCTGGATTTGGCTTGCAACACAAAGTGATACTGATCTCTGTAGGACTTGGAAGTGTCATGATTCAAAGTGTGGGCCTGTGAAAGAGAGGCCCTTAGAAAACAACATCTATTTTTTTAACTGTAATTACTTATTTTAAAGAGATTGCAACATTATACTTTTTAAAGAATTGCTCACACATTTATTATGCACACAATAAAAAACTTCAACAAATATATTGATCCTGGCTTAACCAGCGACCTTTACTCTGTTGTTCATAAGCTCGGTTTCAGAAAACTTGTCAGTAGTTTAACAACTATTTTAATTTTAGTAATGTCTATGGAGACCAATTGGTTGATACGAGAAATCATTTGAAGCAGTTTAATAAAGAATGTTAAACTATTTTTTAAAACTGTAATTGAACTTCAACTTATATTAACTACCTGATTCCAGTGGCCAGTTGGAACAGACAATCAGCAAAGTTTCCATTTTGCAGCAACAGCGCAAAAGGTTTCAACAACAATTAGTATTATGTCTGAGTCTAGTTCTGTCTTATCTGCTTTGTTTCGGAATGTGTTCAATACACTACGTTTGTATTCATTATTACCACACAATACATAGATTTAAGAATAAATTACAGATTTTGCAACCCTGATCTCCTCAGGCAGGTCTCTGAGGGTCTCGGGGCGCAGGACGGGGCATAGGGTTTATACAAGGTCATAAACATATCTTAACATACCAGCAGTACCATTTAAGAATGGATTCTTAAAGCAATATAATCTTATTTTCTTCTTACACAGCGCACACCCTGAACAGTGTGCTTCTTGTTTACTTTTTCCTCTGCACACTCAGATGCCGGACATAAAAACACTCTTCTTCTATTTATTTTCATTTTGCAGCACATTTATACGTCCAGAATGTTTTGCTTTACATCTTTATATTATTTATTTTTCTCAAGTCATTTACTTTTGGTGGGATAACTAAAGTTTAGTTCATTTGACCCTGTCTATCGACTGATTCATTATTAGTTGTTACAAAACATACACAAGACGGCGGGACAAACCAATATAGACCCCCATACAAACAATCAGACAAACAAAACATGAACTCGTAATAAACACCAGCGTGACAGCAAAGCTCATCCAGCTCAATTTAGTCCAAATTAGGAGGTTTCAGAGGGGGTGGGGAATTGCAGATGGGGCGCCTTGACTCACCCTTGTATACAAGTCATAGATCGGTGCCTGAAAGCCGTCCAAGAGCGATAACTAGCTTATCCTCTTGCGACACCACTATCCTTTTCTAGTGGCACTGTGCCCCCCCGATCGGAGCCCACAGACTTTTCCCTCTTCCCTTTCTCTCCAAACGACAGCCCAGTTGACTGTAGTCCGACACGACCAGCCTATATACTTGCCATCGACCTCATCCAATGATGAAACACAGTTTGCTCTACGCTTGCGTGCCACTACCCACCCGTGATCAATTAGCCTATAATTTTATGTATGCACCCCTGACCGCCACCTGCTCCTCAATGTCTAGGGAACTGTGGCGCATCGGGCGATGCACGCACCTCGTGCTGGTCCGTCTAACCATGAGAAAGGGGTCGCAAGCAACGGGTGCTTTTTAGACCATCTCTTTTTTCCATTTAAATAGAGATGGAGGTGGTGTGAGTTAAAACTTTTATAGGCAAAAACATGTGACTTTCTCCCTCACAGCTGCACTCTCCAGCTCCACAAGCACGGGGAGGTTTTACACACACACACACCCGCAGCTGCAGCTGGAGCCGTGTTTTACAGAGAGGCGATAGCAGTAATATCTCTGGCTGCTTATTTTCAACTGCTGTGCTTGGCCGCTGAAACCCCCAGAATTCGGCGATTTGTTCAATACAAATCTTTACATTGCTTTCACACAGAAGCTCCACTTTACTGATGCCCTTCTTTTAAGGTCTCTCTAAACATGAGCTGTGTATGCTTGTATGGCACTTCTGTCCCGAGCAGCACACACAGAGGAAATCAGCCAGGACTGAGTCCTCAGACACTGATCCCCTGGGTTTATTATCCCCAAATGTTCACTAACCAAAAATGAAACACAGCCGCTCAGTTTCACAGGTAATTTTTAGGATACCGTCAATCACAGATTCTGGTAAGGCAATGTCCAAATGTAGATTTGAAATCACACTTACCAGTTCTGAAGATGTGTTGGTATCCTGCCGACAACGCCAATTTGTGGAGGAAACTTCTGTGGAGCAATTGCAGTAGGAGTTACCGACTCAGGAAGGAGACACGGTAGAGCAGGAGCTTTTGATGTCAAACACTGATGGTTTATTTGGAGTTTCGGCCGGAGGATTCACATCACAAGTCACAGCAGTCACGGTGAGACTGCACGGGAGAGTTGCCACGTCAATTCTGGCGCGCCTCTCTCTCGTTAGCCCATTTAACTGGTTTCACAGAGAGTGATAAACATATTTTGATAAGATAGCTTAGACAGTTGGGCACACTGAGTCACTTGCATCCGTCACTTATGGCCTCGCAGATTTCATACCTTGGAGTCCACAAACAACAAAGAAGGAAGTGTCCCAGTGCACCCACAACAACAGACCATCTGTGACCTAGTGTTGACCGGTCACAGAATAGGAACAATAACTTTATGGCTGAAGCAGCCTATGTCCTTAAAGGAGATAAACAGACGTCAGGGTTAGTCATGCACGTCATATCTAGGAGTCTAGGACAATTATTTCCCTAACAATACTGATATACGCCTGAACATCAGCAGGAGAGGACTCTTTAAAGTAGAGACACTACATACTGATATACACCTGAACATCAGCAGGAGAGGACTCTTTAAAGTAGAGACACTACATACTGATATGAACATCAGCAGGAGAGGACTCTTTAAAGTAGAGACACTACATACTGATATACACCTGAACATCAGCAGGAGAGGACTCTTTAAAGTAGAGACACTACATACTGATATACACCTGAACATCAGCAGGAGAAGACTCTTTAAAGTAGAGACACTACATACTGATATGAACATCAGCAGGAGAGGACTCTTTAAAGTAGAGACACTACATACTGATATACACCTGAACATCAGCAGGAGAGGACTCTTTAAAGTAGAGACACTACATACTGATATGAACATCAGCAGGAGAGGACTCTTTAAATTAGAGACACTGATATGAATCCTGAACATTAGCAGAATAAAGCCCCTTTAATGACGCGGCCAAATCATAAAGCAGCCAGTCTGAGAGTGCACCTGTTGTTTTTGGCATCGAATTTGTATTCAGACATTTACATATTCTCCAGAGTGGCAGAGATATAACGGTAATGAATAATAATTAGACTTTGATATGAGGAGGTTTAAAAATCCATCAGCGTGGTGCAGAGGACTCAAAAGATAAATGTGGCTCCCAAGCGATGGAAAGTGACTGACATACTGGAACTATACTTGAGTACTTCCACATATACTCCATTACATTACAGGGGAAATAACCTTTCTAAGAACACATGATACGCTGACGGTGCAGTCCTGTTTTACTAATAGACACTGTTTCTTATTCTGATATTTGCTCTGCATTGACTAACTCCAACATTCAAATACTATAAAATGTATTTATTGATAGAAACAGAATAATACAATATTCGATAATAACATTATGCTGTGAATAATCCCATTCTGCACAAAAAACACTTTGCCTTTTGATACTTTAGCAGGTCTGTTATTTGTACGTAAAATTATGAATGCAGGCCTTTCACTTTTACTCGACCATAGTATTTCTACTTTAACCTAAGCAAAAGATTTGAGTACTTTCTCCACTGCTGCTTTGAGCATAGTTCAAAAACAATGGTAGGTAGGTAGATACTTTATTTAGCCCCAATTTGGGAAATTATGTTAACACAGCAGCAGAGTTGTCATTCATCACACGGGTTAAAAATGTTTAAAAGATTACAAAAAATAAACTAACATTAGCAGCAAGTGTATACACATTCAGAATAGAAAGGACGTATATCAGAGTATCTAAATAATACACAATATAACAAAATATTGAATAAATTGAGTAAAATATACAGTCTCACTACAGGGATATATAGAAATATACTATAGACACATACTGGCATTGGATTGAATATATAGAATTATAATTGTGCACATTGTTCTGGGTTATGGTTTCGTGATCAGGTTTAGCCAGAGATATCATTTTTGCATTTGAAGCAAAATGTGTGGAAAACATTTTCCAATCTGCAGCAATAGAGAATGATAACGTCACTGGAGCCAGTTGTCTGCAGAACAAGTAACTTTAGTTTACTTGGAAACAACAATGTTTAGTTTATTTAAATGAGCTTTCCTTTGTTAAAGTACAATTCTACATGTCAGCTTAAGTTTCTTTGTGGTACTAAGGCCTTGACAAGGAACAGCTTAAAGTGATTTAGAGATAATTCCTTCAACATCGGCTCTACATTTCACACAACACCGAACAAAACCAGAAAGACATTCATGTGATAAAAACACAGTGCCAGATGCATTTCTTCAAAACAAAAAGCAGAAAGTGTGTGGGAGAAGCGATATGGAGCATATTCAATCTGGTTGTTGCTGTCAGCTGTAAACAGGCAGAGAGGCATCAGATTAAATCTCTGTCGACACGAGCTGCTCAACAGCCCGCTCTGCTCCGGGGAATCTGGAGGAAACACTGTTAGATAGAAACAGTAGATAGAATCCTTCTTACCCAATCAGAGACCTCCAACTGTCAAGTCAATCTCAAATGTGTAATCACTTTAAATACAAATGCAAAGGGGTTCTTATTTTTATCGTGGGGACTATTATTTTCATTTTCAGGATAATCTCCACATGTTAACACCACTTTATGATTTCTGAAGTAAAAAGCTAATGTTGGGCTATAAAGGAACTACAGCACGGTCACATGACTTCACGTCACCACCGCTAAGCTAAAGGCGGCTAATGTTGGGCTATAAAGGAACTACAGCACGGTCACATGACTTCACGTCACCACCGCTAAGCTAAAGGCGGCTAATGTTGGGCTATAAAGGAACTACAGCACGGTCACATGACTTCACGTCACCACCGCTAAGCTAAAGGTGGCTAATGTTGGGCTATAAAGGAACTACAGCACGGTCACATGACTTCACGTCACCACCGCTAATCTAAAGGTGGCTAATGTTGGGCTATAAAAGGAACTACATCACGGTCACATGACTTCACGTCACCACCACTAATCTAAAGGAGGCTAATGTTGGGCTATAAAGGAACTACAGCACGGTCACATGACTTCACGTCACCACCGCTTAGCTAAAGGAGGCTAATGTTGGGCTATAAAGGAACTACAACATGGTCACAAGACTTCACGTCACCACCGCTAAGCTAAAGGTTGCTAATGTTAGGCTATAAAGGAACTACAGCACAGTCACATGACTTCACGTCACCACCGCTAAGCTAAAGGAGGCTAATGTTGGGCTATAAAGGAACTACAGCACGGTCACATGACTTCACATCACCACCGCTTAGCTAAAGGAGGCTAATGTTGGGCTATAAAGGAACTACAGCACGGTCACATGACTTCACGTCACCACCGCTAAGCTAAAGGTTGCTAATGTTAGGCTATAAAGGAACTACAGCACAGTCACATGACTTCACGTCACCACCGCTAAGCTAAAGGAGGCTAATGTTGGGCTATAAAGGAACTACAGCACGGTCACATGACTTCACATCACCACCGCTTAGCTAAAGGAGGCTAATGTTGGGCTATAAAGGAACTACAACATGGTCACAAGACTTCACGTCACCACCGCTAAGCTAAAGGTGGCTAATGTTGGGCTATAAAGGAACTACAGCACGGTCACATGACTTCATGTCACCACCGCTAAACATTTCCCACATTGGTATCAATAAAGTACTTCTTATCTTAATCCTCAAATATTAACGAATTTTACTTTTTTTAAAAACACATTGATGTAACTACATACACATATTGATATGTTGTATAAATATTGCAAATCAAAACCTTTATTGACCACTAATTACCAAAAATCGCAGTTCTATCTCCTCTTATTAATGCATTCAAACGGCCCGCCACGAACTTCCGTGAACAATCTGAGTCTCTCCGAACCACGTGACGGTCAAGCCTTTTGGACTTCCGCTGTCGTGACTCTTCTATTGGGCTCTGCACCATACTGCATAACATATAACTAGGGGACGGGTGGCGCAGTGGTCTGTGCATCTGATCATCAGATCAAGGGGGGTGCTGGGGAACTCCAGTTCGAAACCCGCTCCTGCTGCCACTGCGTCAGGCCGTTGTGTCCTTGGGCAAGACACTTCACCCGGATTTGCTCCTGTGGGTAATGTCCACAGTACATGTATGATACTAATGTGTACTTGTAAAAGCGCCTCGATGACTTCGAGGCGTGAAGATGGACGGTGTGGCGCAGTGCGCTGTGCAATGATCATCAGATCAAGGGGTGAAACCCGCCGCTGCTGCGTCTGTAAAGCCGTTGTGTCCTTGGGCAAGACACTTCACCTGAACTTGCTCCTGTGGGTATTGTCCACAGTGGTGACCATTGCATGTATGATATGTGTAATGTGTATTTGTAAAGCGCTTTGAGCATCTGGAAAAGCGCTATAATAAATGTAAGGAATTATTATTATTTATTATTATAACATTAGATACTTTGTGAGGGCAGATGGTTTATAGAAATAGACGTTTGGTAACGCAGCCCATGTGTGCAGAAACGAACGTGACTCTCTCTACCTCTGAGGGGAGTAAAAAACAAAGCCCCTCCAATTAAACATCTTAATTAACACGCCTAACGCTGAGTACAGGAATCGATCCTGTAATTAAAATGCCAATGAAGCCGTGAGTCATACCGAAGCGACTCTGAGGAGCACGAGGCGAAGCTAAATGAAACTAATTAACAATTAATCACGGACTTTAATGAAGAAATGTAGGTTTATCAGAGGGGCAAAGCAAGGTGCTTGGCACACGCGTTTTACAGCCAGGCATTTGTTTGTTAAGAGCTTAGAGTTTGAAGATGAGTGCAAATAATGCTCACTGAGTATAAGTGCATTTTGAGTCTGGAAGAGTAAAGGAAATAACAGTTTGTAGAGTAACATTCAACAGGGTTTTAAAGCAGAAAAGACATTGAAGCAAAGGAGGAAGAAGAGGACCAAGAAGCTTTGACAATGCACATGAAGAAACAAGTTTGATCGATGAATAAAAATACCTTTTATCACAACACTTGAAGATCCGGTAGCCAGTAGCAATCTAAGATGACTAAGAAGCAGCACAGCGGGGAGGAAGCAGAGTGTTTGACAATTATCGTTTCGAGGCTCGAGGTTTCTCTTTCATGTCATGCTGAGCAGAGACTGTTCTTCCTGCTGGGTCTGAAGGACTCGAGGCTGCAGGAGGGTGAAGAGCACGGATCAATGCACTCAGAAATATGAGCTGAATTACTCAGGAGGAACTTCTTCAAAGAAAACTAAAGTATGATTGCAGCAGGAATCCTCTACTTGCACAACGACACTGCTTTAAGTATTCTGAAATAGGACACATTCTAACACTCATTATTCTCCAGAAAATCAAATATTCTCCCGTCTTCAACCCGCGTGCCGCTCCAGGGACATTTTGGGGATTTCAATTGATCGTTTTTGACAGTGTTCATGGTGGTTAAGCTTATGAGTTTTTCTTTATTCATTTAGTCTATAATTAACTGAGAATTCGAGATACAGACATTCACAAACACATTTTAGAATCCCATTACAGTATTAAATCCTGCTTTCGGCAGGCTTTATAGACAGTGTTACCTTCCCTCCAAATCTAGGGGCACGGAGGGGAGTAACACAACACAGAAACGACCAGAGAAAAGAGAGGAAACTGATCTCTGAAGCCACGAGCAGGTCTTTTAATGGACAAAAAGAACACAGGCTCACCAGCCAATTTGCGCAGTAAACTAATGTACCAATGTATCCAGGAACACAACTCCTAATAATTAATAAAACACAGGCCAGAGACATGCAGCAGAGGAGAAGGAGAGAGACCACTGCAGCCTTCCTCAGGTCCTTTAAGGAGGCCCTGATTGGGGGTTGGGAGCACCTGGGGGAGAGGCTGCACCTGGAGACAATCAGGGAGAGAGAGAAACACACACACACACAAGCACCAACTGTGGCGCGTAACAGACAGACTCCTGGGTTCAAACTTAAACTTTTTAATAATTTGTCCCATGTTTGAGATAAATACATGCTATTTTCCTAGTTTCATGTACACAAAATATAAATGCATCAACATCGATGTAATCATTGAGACAAATATCAAGAAATAACATCTGGTGGGCCTGTAAAAAATAGGGTGGGCCAGATTTTTCTTCTGCGCATCAGAAGCTAACAACAATCGGGACCGGTGGCAGATTACTTTTAGAATACTTTCCATCACCCGGACTGCATTCTTTGTACTGTCTTAAAACCTTTCCTTAAAATATGTTATGAATTGTAAGGTGTCCTTGGGTGCTTTGAAAGGCGCCCCTAAATAGAATGAATTATCATTATTATTTACTATTATTATT
>CADEHL010000688.1:0-25782 GCA_902827135.1 Harpagifer antarcticus
TTCACACACGGAACTGTGGGGTAGGGGTATTGTTTCCACACGGACATATGTGTGTTATCTATATATGTTGTGTGCCCTCCTGGCTCTTTCTCTTGTTGCCCGGCTGCGACCCGACAACACCTGCATTTCTGCCGCTCATTAAAGACGGCTTTGCACCTTCGATGCACCGCCTCCGACTCCCTGTCTCTCGGCACTACACTGGTGACCCCGACGGCACTACACTGGTGACCCCGACGGCACTACACTGGTGACCCCGACGGCACTACACTGGTGACCCCGACGGCACTACACTACACTGCTCAAGATTAGATTCAACTTTATTGTTATTGCACAGATTACAGAAACAACGACATGCAGTTTAGCTTCTAACCAGGAGCAACAAGCAGCGAAGTGAAAAGTGATGTACACAATCTACAGAATAACATATAGAATGAATTGAATGATGAATAAAGAGTGAGGGGTCTGAATACACTAGATATCAGCCTGAGAGCAGTATGAACAGTGTGTATTAATACACTAGATATCAGCCTGAGAGCAGTATGAACAGTGTGTATTAATACACTAGATATCAGCCTGTGAGCAGTATGAACAGTGTGTATTAATACACTAGATATCAGCCTGAGAGCAGTATGACAGTGTGTATTAATACACTAGATATCAGCCTGAGAGCAGTATGAACAGTGTGTATTAATACACTAGATATCAGCCTGAGAGCAGTATGAACAGTGTGTATTAATACACTAGATATCAGCCTGAGAGCAGTATGAACAGTGTGTATTAATACACTAGATATCAGCCTGAGAGCATATGAACAGTGGTGTATTAATACCATAGATTCAGCCTGGAGCAGTATGAACAGTGTGTATTAATACACTAGATATCAGCATGTGAGCAGTATGAACAGTGTGTATTAATACACTAGATATCAGCCTGTGAGCAGTATGACAGTTGTGTATAATACACTAGATATCAGCCTGAGGAGCAGTATGAGTCTGGTGTATTAATACACTAGATATCAGCCTGAGAGCGTATGAACCGTGTGTATTAATACACTAGATATCAGCCTGAGACGCAGTATGAAAGTGTGTATTAATACACTAGATATCAGCCTGAGAGAAGAATGAACAGTGTGTATTAATACACAGATATCAGCCTGAGAGCAGTATGAACAGTGTGTATTAATACACTAGATATCAGCCTGAGAGCAGTATGAACAGTGTGTATTAATACACATATATCAGCCTGAGAGCAAGTATGAACAGTGTGTATTAATACACTATATCAGCCTGAGAGGCAGTATGAACAGTGTGTATTAAATACACTAGATATCAGCCTGTGAGCAGTATGAACAGTGTGTATTAATACACTAGATATCAGCCTGAGAGCAGTATGAACAGTGTGTATTAATACACTAGATATCAGCCTGAGAGCAGTATGAACAGTGTGTATTAATACACATATATCAGCCTGAGAGCAGTATGAACAGTGTGTATTAATACACATATATCAGCCTGAGAGCAGTATGAACAGTGTGTATTAATACACTAGATATCAGCCTGAGAGCAGTATGAACAGTGTGTATTAATACACTAGATATCAGCCTGAGAGCAGTATGAAGTGTGTATTAATACACTAGATATCAGCCTGAGAGCAGTATGAACAGTGTGTATTAATACACTAGATATCAGCCTGAGAGCAGTATGAACAGTGTGTATTAATACACTAGATATCAGCCTGAGAGCAGTATGAACAGTGTGTATTAATACACTAGATATCAGCCTGAGAGCAGTATGAACAGTGTGTATCAATACACTAGATATCAGCCTGAGAGCAGTATGAACAGTGTGTATTAATACACTAGATATCAGCCTGAGCAGTATGAACGTGTGTATTAATACACTAGATATCAGCCTGAGAGCAGTATGAACAGTGTGTATTAATACACTAGAATCAGCCTTGAGCAGTATGACAGTGTGTATTAATACACTAGATAACAGCCTGAGAGCAGTATGAACAGTGTGTATTAATACACTAGATATCAGCCTGAGAGCAGTATGAACAATGTGTATTAATACACTAGATATCAGCCTGAGAGCAGTATGAACAGTGTGTATTAATACACTAGATATCAGCCTGAGAGCAGTATAACAGTGTGTATTAATACACTAGATATCAGCCTGAGAGCAGTATGAACATGGTGTATTAATACACTAGATATCAGCCTGAGAGCAGTATGAAAGTGTGTTATTAATACACTAGATATCAGCCTGAGAAGCAGTATGAACAGTGTGTATTAATACACTAGATATCAGCCTGAGAGCAGTATGAACAGTGTGTATTAATACACTAGATATCAGCCTGAGCAGTATAACAGTGTTATTAATACACTAGATATCAGCCTGAGAGCATATGAACAGTGTGTATTAATACACTAGATATCAGCCTGAGAGCAGTATGAACAGTGTGTATTAATACACTAGATATCAGCCTGAGAGCAGTATGAACAGTGTGTATTAATACACACTATCAGCCTGAGAGCAGTATGAACAGTGTGTATTAATACACACTATCAGCCTGAGAGCAGTATGAACAGTGTGTATTAATACACACTATCAGCCTGAGAGCAGTATGAACAGTGTGTATTAATACACTAGATATCAGCCTGAGAGCAGTATGAACAGTGTGTATTAATACACAGATATCAGCCTGAGAGCAGTATGAGCAGTGTGTATTAACTACATATATCAGCCTGGAGCAGTATGAACAGTGTGTATTAATACACTAGATATCAGCCTGTGAGCAGTATGAGCAGTGTGTATTAATACACTAGATATCAGCCTGAGAGCAGTATGAACAGTGTGTATTAATACACTAGATATCAGCCTGAGAGCAGTATGAACAGTGTGTATTAATACACTAGATATCAGCCTGAGAGCAGTATGAACAGTGTGTATTAATACACTAGATATCAGCCTGAGAGCAGTATGAACAGTGTGTATTAATACACTAGATATCAGCTGAGAGCAGTATGAACAGTGTGTATTAATACACTAGATATCAGCCTGAGAGCAGTATGAGCAGTGTGTATTAATACACTATCAGCCTGAGAGCAGTATGAGCAGTGTGTATTAATACACACTATCAGCCTGAGAGCAGTATGAGCAGTGTGTATTAATACACACTATCAGCCTGAGAGCAGTATGAACAGTGTGTATTAATACACTAGATATCAGCCTGAGAGCAGTAGGAACAGTGTGTATTAATACACTAGATATCAGCCTGAGAGCAGTATGAGCAGTGTGTATTAATACACTAGATATCAGCCTGAGAGCAGTATGAACAGTGTGTATTAATACACTAGATATCAGCCTGAGAGCAGTATGAGCAGTGTGTATTAATACACTATATATCAGCCTGAGAGCAGTATGAACAGTGTGTATTAATACACTAGATATCAGCCTGTAGAGCAAGTATGAACAGTGTGTATTAATACACTAGATATCAGCCGTCGATGCAGCAGTATGAACAGTGTGTATTAATACACTAGATATCAGCCTGTGAGCAGTATGAACAATGTGTATTAATACACTAGATATCAGCCTGAGAGCAGTATGAACAGTGTGTATTAATACACTAGATATCAGCCTGAGAGCAGTATGAACAGTGTGTATTAATACACTAGATATCAGCCTGAGAGCAGTATGAACAGTGTGTATTAATACACTAGATATCAGCCTGAGAGCAGTATGAACAGTGTGTATTAATACACTAGATATCAGCCTGTAGAGCAGTATGAACAGTGTGTATTAATACACTAGATATCAGCCTGATGAGCAGTATGAACAGTGTGTATTAATACACTAGATATCAGCCTGAGAGCAGTATGAACAGTGTGTATTAATACACTAGATATCAGCCTGAGAGCAGTATGAACAGTGTGTATTAATACACTAGATATCAGCCTGAGAGCAGTATGAACAGTGTGTATTAATACACTAGATATCAGCCTGAGAGCAGTATGAGCAGTGTGTATTAATACACTAGATATCAGCCTGAGAGCAGTATGAGCAGTGTGTATTAATACACTAGATATCAGCCTGAGAGCAGTATGAACAGTGTGTATTAATACACTAGATATCAGCCTGAGAGCAGTATGAGCAGTGTGTATTAATACACTAGATATCAGCCTGAGAGCAGTATGAACAGTGTGTATTAATACACTAGATATCAGCCTGAGAGCAGTATGAACAGTGTGTATTAATACACTAGATATCAGCCTGAGAGCAGTATGAGCAGTGTGTATTAATACACTAGATATCAGCCTGTGAGCAGTATGAGCAGTGTGTATTAATACACTAGATATCAGCCTGAGAGCAGTATGAACAGTGTGTATTAATACACAGATATCAGCCTGAGAGCAGTATGAACAGTGTGTATTAATACACATATATCAGCCTGAGAGCAGTATGAACAGTGTGTATTAATACACTAGATATCAGCCTGAGAGCAGTATGAACAGTGTGTATTAATACACTAGATATCAGCCTGAGAGCAGTATGAACAGTGTGTATTAATACACATATATCAGCCTGAGAGCAGTATGAACAGTGTGTATTAATACACTAGATATCAGCCTGAGAGCAGTATGAACAGTGTGTATTAATACACATATATCAGCCTGAGAGCAGTATGAGCAGTGTGTATTAATACACTAGATATCAGCCTGTGAGCAGTATGAACAGTGTGTATTAATACACTAGATATCAGCCTGAGAGCAGTATGAACAGTGTGTATTAATACACTAGATATCAGCCTGAGAGCAGTATGAGCAGTGTGTATTAATACACTAGATATCAGCCTGAGAGCAGTATGAACAGTGTGTATTAATACACTAGATATCAGCCTGAGAGCAGTATGAACAGTGTGTATTAATACACTAGATATCAGCCTGAGAGCAGTATGAGCAGTGTGTATTAATACACTAGATATCAGCCTGAGAGCAGTATGAACAGTGTGTATTAATACACTAGATATCAGCCTGAGAGCAGTATGAGCAGTGTGTATTAATACACTAGATATCAGCCTGAGAGCAGTATGAACAGTGTGTATTAATACACTAGATATCAGCCTGAGAGCAGTATGAACAGTGTGTATTAATACACTAGATATCAGCCTGAGAGCAGTATGAGCAGTGTGTATTAATACACTAGATATCAGCCTGAGAGCAGTATGAGCAGTGTGTATTAATACACTAGATATCAGCCTGTGAGCAGTATGAGCAGTGTGTATTAATACACTAGATATCAGCCTGAGAGCAGTATGAACAGTGTGTATTAATACACAGATATCAGCCTGAGAGCAGTATGAACAGTGTGTATTAATACACATATATCAGCCTGAGAGCAGTATAACAGTGTGTATTAATACACTAGATATCAGCCTGAGAGCAGTATGAACAGTGTGTATTAATACACTAGATATCAGCCTGAGAGCAGTATGAACAGTGTGTATTAATACACTAGTATATCAGCCTGAGAGCAGTATGAACAGTGTGTATTAATACACTAGATATCAGCCTGAGAGCAGTATGAACAGTGTGTATTAATACACTAGATATCAGCCTGAGAGCAGTATGAACAGTGTGTATTAATACACTAGATATCAGCCTGAGAGCAGTATGAACAGTGTGTATTAATACACTAAGATATCAGCCTGAGAGCAGTATGAACAGTGTGTATTAATACACTAGATATCAGCCTGAGAGCAGTATGAACAGTGTGTATTAATACACTAGATATCAGCCTGAGAGCAGTATGAACAGTGTGTATTAATACACTAGATATCAGCCTGAGAGCAGTATGAACAGTGTGTATTAATACACTAGATATCAGCCTGAGAGCAGTATGAGCAGTGTGTATTAATACACTAGATATCAGCCTGAGAGCAGTATGAACAGTGTGTATTAATACACTAGATATCAGCCTGAGAGCAGTATGAAGCAGTGTGTATTAATACCTAGATATTCAGCCTGAGAGCAGTATGAGCAGTGTGTATTATACACTAGATATCAGCCTGTAGAGCAGTATGAACAGTGTGTATTAATACACTAGATTCAGCCTGAGAGCAGTATGAACAGTGTGTATTATACACTAGATATCAGCCTGAGAGCAGTATGAAGCAGTGTGTATTAATACACTAGATATCAGCCTGAGAGCAGTATGAGCAGTGTGTATTAATACACTAGATATCAGCCTGATGAGCAGTATGAGCAGTGTGTATTAATACACTAGATATCAGCCTGAGAGCAGTATGAACAGTGTGTATTAATACACAATATCAGCTGAGAGGCGTAGTATGAACAGTGTGTATAATACACATATATCAGCCTGAGAGCAGTATGAAACAGTGTGTATTAATACACTAGATATCAGCCTGAGAGCAGTATGAACAGTGTGTATTAATACACTAGATATCAGCCTGAGAGCAGTATGAACAGTGTGTATTAATACACTATATATCAGCCTGAGAGCAGTATGAACAGTGTGTATTAATACACTAGATATCAGCCTGAGAGCAGTATGAACAGTGTGTATTAATACACTAGATATCAGCCTGAGAGCAGTATGAACAGTGTGTATTAATACACTAGATATCAGCCTGAGAGCAGTATGAACAGTGTGTATTAATACACTAGATATCAGCCTGAGAGCAGTATGAACAGTGTGTATTAACTACACTAGATATCAGCCTGAGAGCAGTATGAACAGTGTGTATTAATACACTAGATATCAGCCTGAGAGCAGTATGAACAGTGTGTATTAATACACTAGATATCAGCCTGAGAGCAGTATGAACAGTGTGTATTAATACAGCTAGATATCAGCCTGAGAGCAGTATGAACAGTGTGTATTAATACACTAGATATCAGCCTGAGAGCAGTATGAACAGTGTGTATTAATACACTAGATATCAGCCTGAGAGCAGTATGAACAGTGTGTATTAATACACTAGATATCAGCCTGAGAGCAGTATGAACAGTGTGTATTAATACACTAGATATCAGCCTGAGAGCAGTATGAACAGTGTGTATTAATACACTAGATATCAGCCTGAGAGCAGTATGAACAGTGTGTATTAATACACTGCCTGAGAGCAGTATGAACAGTGTGTATTAATACACTAGATATATAAAGTATGAAACGGTAAGCAGTGCAAGTATAGTATAAAATATATAGATATTAATCTCATGATGAAAATGGGAATGGATGTGGAGACGTAAAACTGACACAAAACAACAACACACTTTTGCCGAGCCAATGGGAGAGCTCCATCAGCAGCACGTGGTAAAAACCACCAATGAGCGCTCAGCTCGAGAAACCAGCGAGTCGTTTCCCATCATGCATTTCGCTCCCCGCAGCCCGTGGAGAGGAACTGCGCAGCCGCGCTCTCAAGGCTGCTCTTTGTCCCGCGAGATTTCAACCTCTCATGTGAGCGAGCCTCCAGAGCAAGTCCCGCGAGATTTCAACCTCTCATGTGGGCGGGCCTCCAGAGCAAGTCCCGCGAGATTTCAACCTCTCATGTGGGCGAGCCTCCAGAGCAAGTCCCGCGAGATTTCAACCTCTCATGTGGGCGAGCCTCCAGAGCAAGTCCCGCGAGATTTCAACCTCTCATGTGGGCGAGCCTCCAGAGCAAGTCCCGCGAGATTTCAACCTCTCATGTGGGCGGGCCTCCAGAGCAAGTCCCGCGAGATTTCAACCTCTCATGTGGGCGAGCCTCCAGAGCGAGCCGGACAGCATCACTACCCATCATGCAACGCGCGAGCAAGACGTTGATCGCAACTTCGCAGGTCTCAAACGAGCCTGCTCTGCATTGAAGTCGATGGAGAGAGAAAGAGTATCTTTTGATCCCGTTTGAATTACACACATGATGTTTGTCCATTTAAAAGATAATTTTACAAGTCAAAACAATTAAAATGTGTCGTAAAACTGTGAAGTAACACTTTTTTGTGTGTGAAACGCTGAATGAACTACATCTCCCGTCTCGCACCGCGCACCCAGACGGCCGTCACGTTGACACATTTCACTTCTTCTCTCAGAGTGAGGCGGGAAGTATATAATCACTCCAAGTCTGGCGCGGTGAGAGCTGCGCACACACAAGGGGAGTCAGTCGGTTCCGTGAGAGCCAGCATGCGGGACCGGTGTTGTGTCACATTATGCCTCCCCGTCATAAAATGCCCCCCCCCCTCCCCAAAAGAGGTTTCTATGAATCCCACCCTCAAGCATTTTTCAGGGTATGGTTCTAGGACTGGTTCCAATAAATGGAGCAAGTTTCATGAATGTCACACTTTTACGTTGTACGCATATCGTATATAATAATATGCTGACAAAGACTATGTAACATTTGTAAACATATATTTTGATTATTAGATGACAACTATGTCAAATTAAACAATACATTTTAAAGCACGTTTATACAGACAGGACGTAACAATGATATAAAAAAGATTTCAAAAAACAAAAACTGAAAAGGAAGTGACGAATGAATTTCGACACCTACGGAGCGAAAAGTTAGACCAGAAGAATCAAGACTATACCACTAAACAACATAAGGAAGATTCGTCCCCAGCTGACCCAGAAAGCCACCCAGGTTCTGGTCCAGGCTCTCGTCATCTCACGCCTAGACTACTGCAACTCCCTCCTGGCTGGTCTACCTGCATGTGCCATCCGACCTCTGCAGCTCATCCAGAATGCAGCGGCTCGTCTGGTCTTCAACCTTCCTAAATGTTCCCCCCCCACTCCGCTCCTCCGCTCCCTCCACTGGCTCCCGGTAACTGCTAGAATCCACTTCAAGACACTGGTACTTGCGTACCATGCTGCGAATGGATCTGGCCCTTCCTACATCCAGGACATGGTTAAACCGTACACCCCAGCACGTGCACTCCGCTCTGCATCAGCCAAACGACTCGCTGCACCCTCGCTGCGAGGGGGACCCAAGTTCCCATCAGCAGAAACACGTGGGTTTGCTATCCTGGCTCCAAGATGGTGGAATGAGCTCCCCATTGACATCAGGACAGCAGAAAGCTTACACACCTTCCAGACTGAGAACTCATCTCTTTCGACTCCACTTCCAGCCATAGAATTACTAACAAAGCACTTATATACTAACAAAGGACTGGCTTCTCTAAAGCCAGCTGAGTAGCACTTGAAATGTGTGGCTCTATGGAACCTGATGTACTTTATGATTCTGTTTTTCTTCTGGGCTGTGTCTTCCTGGTCGTATGTACTTATTGTAAGTCGCTTTGGACAAAAGCGTCTGCTAAATGCAATGTAATGTAATGTAAAACAACTTTATTATTACCATTAATAAAAACCCTGAACGTTTACTTTTCGTTTTAAACATCGTTTTAAGGTGTAAACCTATGGTGTAAACGTGTCATTTAGAGGTGTAAACGTGTCATTTAGAAATGCGCGTTCCCGTGACAAGGGGGGCATTTCATGACCGGGAGGCATAATGTGACACAACACCGGGACTCTGGGATTTGTAGTCTTTCTAGTTGCATATTTTTCATAGTCTTATATTTCAACAGTTTTACGACAAACTGTGACTTTTTTGACGTGGAAATGATTCGTGGCTCAATTCAAACGGGATGGAGAGATAATCTTTCTCTCTCCATCGACTTCAATGAGCTCTCAGTGTGTCTCTGGGTGACCACAGCGCCCTCTGTCGGTCGAACAGCGTCATCACAACAACAGTGGAACCAAACATGGCGGCGCCCTCCTGACTCTCCGCTTCTGTCATTCAGGGAGCTTCTTCTCAAAGAAACAGAAAGGAATCTGAAACAGTGACTTCAGTCTGAAACAGGTGGGTTACAGAATACACTTTACTTTTTAACCTCAGCTGCAGAAACTCTAAACTACAGACTGAGCCTGAAGTACACACAGCTGTCAGCACGTGGACACAACACTGGAAATAAGGGTTAGTAATAATAAAGCAATTTAACTCTATTTATAATCCACACAACACCTGATGGTGTCTGAAGCACAACCAGTACTCGGAGTGTCTCCAGTATTAGTAACGTTAACTAATTGTACTTAACTTTTTTTTGAAATGACTGATTTTAAATGCAATTTTCTTAATGTCTTTCATTTGTTGTAAAGCACTTTGAATTGCCTTGTGTTGAAAAGTGCTCTATAAATAAACTTGCCTTGCCTTAACTCTCTTAATACTAGTAGTTTCTCTACAGTATTTGTACACGTGTCTCTCCTAAATCACAGCACTGAGGAGAAGTATGATTGTTGCATCTGCATCCCCGCTGAGGCTGTTGAATGCATGAATCACTCTTTCTCCCGGAAGTCAAAGAGGCAGAAGTGTTGTTCTTGTAACGCAGTGGTTCCAGATCAATAGAGAACCGCAGTGACGCGTCCTAAAACCCGGAAGTAAGTTAGCATTTTTACCACGTCCGGTTCCTTCGATAGAAAGCAATGGGATCTCTCCGTAGGGTTTTGGAAAATAGCTCCAGATAAGGTCTGTGTTTGAGACGCATTGAAGAGACGGATCACGTTTTGTTCTACGACATTAAACCATCAGCAGTGACCCCGCTGGTGATTCCTGAAGAGTTTACGTGTCTGAGAAACGATGGTTGTTACCGAGTGGTTGAATAGGACTACAGAAGTTGTCCAGGCCGTTTTGCGTCATTACGCCGAACACGTAAAACACTCCCGCTAAGTGTGTTTGCCCTGTTCTGCTTGAAAGCAAACTGCCTCCTGTTCAAACAAACACTTCAACTCGTACCATTTACAATCTGTATGTTTGAATATGGATCTGAAGTCGGCGTGACGTTGAAGCAGCGACCCTGCTGTAGTTCCTTTATAGCATAACGTTAGCATTTTGCTTCTTGCGACTAGATTTATGCTTCGAAAATTATAAACGTAGGATAGACATGTGGATATTATCCGGCTGAACAAAACGTGATCCGTCTCTTAAATGCGTTTCAACCTCAGACCTTATTCAGAGCTATTTTCCAAAACCCTACGGACACATTGCGTTGCGTTTTTGACGAAGGAACCGGAAGGAGTTTACATCCGGGTTTTAGGACGCGTCACTGCGGTTCTCCCAGCAGCCGCCTCTTTGGCTTCAGTCTCACTTCGGAACTTTTTCATGAGAAACTGCACTTTTTGGGGAGAAAATATAGTTTTCTTGCATTTTTTTTCTTTGTATATACTGTGTAATAAATAATATGACTATTTTTAAATATCTGTTCTCGATAAACATTCATCTGTTTGTCATCTTGCAATCTACCTGTTATTTATATAGATAGTTTTCACCGCAATAAACCTTATTTAATTGTGTTTTAATGTACATTATTACATTTCATGTTGTGTTCTTGTATATCATATTCTATTTACATTTATATAGACTTCTTGCACTATTTTTGTATTTTATGATATGTTGCCTTGTCGGAGGAGCTCAGAGGTCTGCACTAAAAAGCCGGATGTTCTCTTAGCGGCTAACTTCAGGGATAACTCGGGGTTTCCGGTCCTACGAAGCGGGTTCACTTTTTAGCGGCTAGATAACTTATTCTGAGCGGCTAGCCTGCGCCGGAGCGGGATAGCTTCCAGGATAAGAGATCAGCTGTGCGGAGTTCTTCTTCTTCTTCTTCTTCTTCTTCTTCTTCTTCTTCTTCTTCTGTGCTTTAATGGCGAGTCGCTTCCACTTGGAGCATATCGCCACCTACTGTTGGTTTGTATAATGTATAAACTGCCCATATTGTTCATGTAGACCAGTGTTCACGTAAGCCTGCACATTGATTTGATTTGTCATTGAATGTAACCGTTTCAATCAGAATACATCTCTTCCAGGTTGAGGTGGCAGCCATGGTGGAACAGCTGATAACAACAGTGTGTGGAGTTTAAAGCGATCAAGTCCTTTTACAGGAGAAAGGAAACACAGTTTAAGCTGCCGTTACAGTTCAAATCAGCGACTGTGTGAACGTGAGCATGAATAGAATATCAGCTCCATCTTCAGAGCAATCTATTAGAACATTAGAGTTAAGAACGCTTCCTGAGACATCTGCCACAACATCAGGAACCGGATCAGAGCCACATGAAGTCCAGTCCATATCACTTCAGAACGTCTCCTGATCTGAGCTGAGCCGGATCTGTGCAACACTCACAGCGTCACAGACTGGATGCAGAAGCATGCTTTGAAAGCGGACACTCACAGCGTCACAGACTGGATGCAGAAGCATGCTTTGAAGCAACACTCACAGCGTCACAGACGGGATGCCAGAAGCTGATTCTTTGAAGCAACACTCCACACGCGTGCCAGACTGGATGCAGAAGCATTCTTTAAGCAGACACTCCCAGCGTCACAGACTGAGATGCAGAAGCATTCTTTGAAGCAACACTCACAGCGTCACAGACTGGATGCAGAAGCATTCTTTGAAGCAACACTCACAGCGTCACAGACTGGATGCAGAAGCATGCTTTGAAGCAACACTCACAAGCGTCATCAGACTGGATGCAGAAGCATTCTTTGAAGCAACACTCACAGCGTCACAGACTGGATGCAGAAGCATGCTTGAAGCAACACTCACAGCGTCACAGACTGGATGCAGAAGCAATTCTTTGAAGCAACACTCACAGCGTCACAGACTGGATCAGAAGCATTTGAAGTCAACACTCCAGCTCCGACTGGATGGCACGAAGCCTTCTTTGAAGCAACACTCACAGCGTCACAGACTGGATGCAGAAGCATTCTTTGAAGCAACACTCACAGCCGTCACAGACTGGATGCAGAAGCATTCTTTGAAGCAACACTCACAGCGTCACAGACTGGACTGCAGAAGCATTCTTTGAAGCAACACTCACAGCGTCACAGACTGGATGCAGAAAGCATTCTTTGAAGCAACACTCACAGCGGTCACAGACTGGATGCAGAAGCATGCTTTGAAGCAACACTCACAGCGTCACAGACTGGATGCAGAAGCATGCTTTGAAGCAACACTCACAGCGTCACAGACTGGATGCAGAAGCATTCTTTGAAGCAACACTCACAGCGTCACAGACTGGATGCAGAAGCATTCCTTTGAAGCAACACTCACAGCGTCACAGACTGGATGCAGAAGCATTCTTTGAAGCAACACTCACAGCGTCACAGACTGGATGCAGAAGCATTCTTTGAAGCAACACTCACAGCGTCACAGACTGGATGCAGAAGCATTCTTTGAAGCAACACTCACAGCGTCACAGACTGGATGCAGAAGCATTCTTTGAAGCAACACTCACAGCGTCACAGACTGGATGCAGAAGCATTCTTTGAAGCAACACTCACAGCGTCACAGACTGGATGCAGAAGCATTCTTTGAAGCAACACTCACAGCGTCACAGACTGGATGCAGAAGCATTCTTTGAAGCAACACTCACAGCGTCACAGACTGGATGCAGAAGCATTCTTTGAAGCAACACTCACAGCGTCACAGACTGGATGCAGAAGCATTCTTTGAAGCAACACTCACAGCGTCACAGACTGGATGCAGAAGCATTCTTTGAAGCAACACTCACAGCGTCACAGACTGGATGCAGAAGCATTCTTTGAAGCAACACTCACAGCGTCACAGACTGGATGCAGAAGCATTCTTTGAAGCAACACTCACAGCGTCACAGACTGGATGCAGAAGCATTCTTTGAAGCAACACTCACAGCGTCACAGGCTGGATGCAGAAGCATTCTTTGAAGCAACACTCACAGCGTCACAGACTGGATGCAGAAGCATTCTTTGAAGCAACACTCACAGCGTCACAGACTGGATGCAGAAGCATTCTTTGAAGCAACACTCACAGCGTCACAGACTGGATGCAGAAGCATTCTTTGAAGCAACACTCACAGCGTCACAGACTGGATGCAGAAGCATTCTTTGAAGCAACACTCACAGCGTCACAGACTGGATGCAGAAGCATTCTTTGAAGCAACACTCACAGCGTCACAGACTGGATGCAGAAGCATTCTTTGAAGCAACACTCACAGCGTCACAGAGCTGGATGCAGAAGCATTCTTTGAAGCAACACTCACAGCGTCACAGACTGGATGCAGAAGCATTCTTTGAAGCAACACTCACAGCGTCACAGACTGGATGCAGAAGCATTCTTTGAAGCAACACTCACAGCGTCACAGACTGGATGCAGAAGCATTCTTTGAAGCAACACTCACAGCGTCACAGACTGGATGCAGAAGCATTCTTTGAAGCAACACTCACAGCGTCACAGACTGGATGCAGAAGCATTCTTTGAAGCAACACTCACAGCGTCACAGACTGGATGCAGAAGCATTCTTTGAAGCAACACTCACAGCGTCACAGACTGGATGCAGAAGCATTCTTTGAAGCAACACTCACAGCGTCACAGACTGGATGCAGAAGCATTCTTTGAAGCAACACTCCACAGCGTCACAGACTGGATGCAGAAGCATTCTTTGAAGCAACACTCACAGCGTCACAGACTGGATGCAGAAGCATTCTTTGAAGCAACACTCACAGCGTCACAGACTGGATGCAGAAGCATTCTTTGAAGCAACACTCACAGCGTCACAGACTGGATGCAGAAGCATTCTTTGAAGCAACACTCACAGCGTCACAGACTGGATGCAGAAGCATTCTTTGAAGCAACACTCACAGCGTCACAGACTGGATGCAGAAGCATTCTTTGAAGCAAACACTCACAGCGTCCAGCTGAAGCAGACTGGATGCAGAAGCATTCTTTGAAGCAACACTCACAGCGTCACAGACTGGATGCAGAAGCATTCTTTGAAGCAACACTCACAGCGTCACAGACTGGATGCAGAAGCATTCTTTGAAGCAACACTCACAGCGTCACAGACTGGATGCAGAAGCATTCTTTGAAGCAACACTCACAGCGTCACAGACTGGATGCAGAAGCATTCTTTGAAGCAACACTCACAGCGTCACAGACTGGATGCAGAAGCATTCTTTGAAGCAACACTCACAGCGTCACAGACTGGATGCAGAAGCATTCTTTGAAGCAACACTCACAGCGTCACAGACTGGATGCAGAAGCATTCTTTGAAGCAACACTCACAGCGTCACAGACTGGATGCAGAAGCATTCTTTGAAGCAACACTCACAGCGTCACAGACTGGATGCAGAAGCATTCTTTGAAGCAACACTCACAGCGTCACAGACTGGATGCAGAAGCATTCTTTGAAGCAACACTCACAGCGTCACAGACTGGATGCAGAAGCATTCTTTGAAGCAACACTCACAGCGTCACAGACTGGATGCAGAAGCATTCTTTGAAGCAACACTCACAGCGTCACAGACTGGATGCAGAAGCATTCTTTGAAGCAACACTCACAGCGTCACAGACTGGATGCAGAAGCATTCTTTGAAGCAACACTCACAGCGTCACAGACTGGATGCAGAAGCATTCTTTGAAGCAACACTCACAGCGTCACAGACTGGATGCAGAAGCATTCTTTGAAGCAACACTCACAGCGTCACAGACTGGATGCAGAAGCATTCTTTGAAGCAACACTCACAGCGTCACAGACTGGATGCAGAAGCATTCTTTGAAGCAACACTCACAGCGTCACAGACTGGATGCAGAAGCATTCTTTGAAGCAACACTCACAGCGTCACAGACTGGATGCAGAAGCATTCTTTGAAGCAACACTCACAGCGTCACAGACTGGATGCAGAAGCATTCTTTGAAGCAACACTCACAGCGTCACAGACTGGATGCAGAAGCATTCTTTGAAGCAACACTCACAGCGTCACAGACTGGATGCAGAAGCATTCTTTGAAGCAACACTCACAGCGTCACAGACTGGATGCAGAAGCATTCTTTGAAGCAACACTCACAGCGTCACAGACTGGATGCAGAAGCATTCTTTGAAGCAACACTCACAGCGTCACAGACTGGATGCAGAAGCATTCTTTGAAGCAACACTCACAGCGTCACAGACTGGATGCAGAAGCATTCTTGAAGCAACACTCACAGCGTCACAGACTGGATGCAGAAGCATTCTTTGAAGCAACACTCACAGCGTCACAGACTGGATGCAGAAGCATTCTTTGAAGCAACACTCACAGCGTCACAGACTGGATGCAGAAGCATTCTTTGAAGCAACACTCACAGCGTCACAGACTGGATGCAGAAGCATTCTTTGAAGCAACACTCACAGCGTCACAGACTGGATGCAGAAGCATTCTTTGAAGCAACACTCACAGCGTCACAGACTGGATGCAGAAGCATTCTTTGAAGCAACACTCACAGCGTCACAGACTGGATGCAAGAAGCATGCTTTGAAGCAACACTCACAGCGTCACAGACTGGATGCAGAAGCATTCTTTGAAGCAACACTCACAGCGTCACAGACTGGATGCAGAAGCATTCTTTGAAGCAACACTCACAGCGTCACAGACTGGATGCAGAAGCATCTTTGAAGCAACACTCACAGCGTCACAGACTGGATGCAGAAGCATTCTTTGAAGCAACACTCACAGCGTCACAGACTGGATGCAGAAGCATTCTTTGAAGCAACACCTCACAGCGTCACAGACTGGATGCAGAAGCATTCTTTGAAGCAACACTCACAGCGTCACAGACTGGATGCAGAAGCATTCTTTGAAGCAACACTCACAGCGTCACAGACTGGATGCAGAAGCATTCTTTGAAAGCAACACTCACAGCGTCACAGACTGGATGCAGAAGCATTCTTTGAAGCCACACTCACAGCGTCACAGACTGGATGCAGAAGCATTCTTTGAAGCAACACTCACAGCGTCACAGACTGGATGCAGAAGCATTCTTTGAAGCAACACTCACAGCGTCACAGACTGGATGCAGAAGCATTCTTTGAAGCAACACTCACAGCGTCACAGACTGGATGCAGAAGCATTCTTTGAAGCAACACTCACAGCGTCACAGACTGGATGCAGAAGCATTCTTTGAAGCAACACTCACAGCGTCACAGACTGGATGCAGAAGCATTCTTTGAAGCAACACTCACAGCGTCACAGACTGGATGCAGAAGCATTCTTTGAAGCAACACTCACAGCGTCACAGACTGGATGCAGAAGCATTCTTTGAAGCAACACTCACAGCGTCACAGACTGGATGCAGAAGCATTCTTTGAAGCAACACTCACAGCGTCACAGACTGGATGCAGAAGCATTCTTTGAAGCAACACTCACAGCGTCACAGACTGGATGCAGAAGCATTCTTTGAAGCAACACTCACAGCGTCACAGACTGGATGCAGAAGCATTCTTTGAAGCAACACTCACAGCGTCACAGACTGGATGCAGAAGCATTCTTTGAAGCAACACTCACAGCGTCACAGACTGGATGCAGAAGCATTCTTTGAAGCAACACTCACAGCGTCACAGACTGGATGCAGAAGCATTCTTTGAAGCAACACTCACAGCGTCACAGACTGGATGCAGAAGCATTCTTTGAAGCAACACTCACAGCGTCACAGACTGGATGCAGAAGCATTCTTTGAAGCAACACTCACAGCGTCACAGACTGGATGCAGAAGCATTCTTTGAAGCAACACTCACAGCGTCACAGACTGGATGCAGAAGCATTCTTTGAAGCAACACTCACAGCGTCACAGACTGGATGCAGAAGCATTCTTTGAAGCAACACTCACAGCGTCACAGACTGGATGCAGAAGCATTCTTTGAAGCAACACTCACAGCGTCACAGACTGGATGCAGAAGCATTCTTTGAAGCAACACTCACAGCGTCACAGACTGGATGCAGAAGCATTCTTTGAAGCAACACTCACAGCGTCACAGACTGGATGCAGAAGCATTCTTTGAAGCAACACTCACAGCGTCACAGACTGGATGCAGAAGCATTCTTTGAAGCAACACTCACAGCGTCACAGACTGGATGCAGAAGCATTCTTTGAAGCAACACTCACAGCGTCACAGACTGGATGCAGAAGCATTCTTTGAAGCAACACTCACAGCGTCACAGACTGGATGCAGAAGCATTCTTTGAAGCAACACTCACAGCGTCACAGACTGGATGCAGAAGCATTCTTTGAAGCAACACTCACAGCGTCACAGACTGGATGCAGAAGCATTCTTTGAAGCAACACTCACAGCGTCACAGACTGGATGCAGAAGCATTCTTTGAAGCAACACTCACAGCGTCACAGACTGGATGCAGAAGCATTCTTTGAAGCAACACTCACAGCGTCACAGACTGGATGCAGAAGCATTCTTTGAAGCAACACTCACAGCGTCACAGACTGGATGCAGAAGCATTCTTTGAAGCAACACTCACAGCGTCACAGACTGGATGCAGAAGCATTCTTTGAAGCAACACTCACAGCGTCACAGACTGGATGCAGAAGCATTCTTTGAAGCAACACTCACAGCGTCACAGACTGGATGCAGAAGCATTCTTTTGAAGCAACACTCACAGCGTCACAGACTGGATGCAGAAGGCATTCTTTGAAGCAACACTCACAGCGTCCACAGACTGGATGCAGAAGCATTCTTTGAAGCAACACTCACAGCGTCACAGACTGGATGCAGAAGCATTCTTTGAAGCAACACTCACAGCGTCACAGACTGGATGCAGAAGCATTCTTTGAAGCAACACTCACAGCGTCACAGACTGGATGCAGAAGCATTCTTTGAAGCAAACACATGAAGTTGAGGAAACACTGGAGTCAATGAAAGTCAGATGGTGTCTTAGACGGGGCCGGTGACATCATGAACCTGTTAATGGACTCAAACACTGGTTCTGGTACCAGCTGTGTTCACTGGTTCTGGTACCAGCTGTGTCATTGTTTGTTACCAGCTGTGTCACTGGTTCTACCAACTTGTTCTGGTACCAGCTGTGTTCACTTGTTCTGGTACCAGCTGTGTTCACTTGTTCTGGTACCAGCTGTGTTCACTGGTTCTGGTACCAGCTGTGTTCACTGGTTCTGGTACCAGCTGTGTTCACTGGTTCTGGTACCAGCTGTGTTCACTGGTTCTGGTACCAGCTGTGTTCACTGGTTCTGGTACCAGCTGTGTTCACCTTGCAGCTGCAGCTCCTTTGATCCTGGATCAAGTGTTTGAGTCCTGATGTTTAAAGTTTAACTTCTTCATGTGTCTGATATTATAGTTTCATTCAGGAAGTGTGACGCTGCGCTGTCAGTAGCTTCTCCATGTCTGTGATTGGTCGAATGCTCCAGATACCACCCCTCTCATGTGAACACCTAACTAGATAGGACACTAGATAGGACACTAGATAGGACACTAGATAGGACACGGCTGGCTTGAGGATCCACTTGATAACCCGCGTCGTAGGACCGCTTAGCGAGAGCGCGTTCTGGATTAGGCCAACCGGCTAACTCCAACATATCAGGTTGAACCGGCTTCGTAGGACAGGCCTCTGGTTAGGTTGAACCGGCTTCGTAGGACAGGCCCCTGGTTAGGTTGAACCGGCTTCGTAGGACAGGCCCCTGGTTAGGTTGAACCGGCTTCGTAGGACAGGCCCCTGGTTAGGTTGAACCGGCTTCGTAGGACAGGCCTCAGGTTAGGTTGAACTGGCTTCGTAGGACAGGCCTCAGGTAGGTTGAACTACTGGCTTCGGAGGACAGGCCCCTGGTTAGTTGAACGGCTTCGTAGGACAGGCCCCTGGTTAGGTGAACCGGCTTCGTAGGACAGGCCCCTGGTTAGGTTGAACCGGCTTCGTAGGACAGGCCCCTGGTTAGGTTGAACCGGCTTCGTAGGACAGGCCTCAGGTTAGGTTGAACTGGCTTCGTAGGACAGGCCTCAGGTTAGGTTGAACTGGCTTCGTAGGACAGGCCCCTGGTTAGGTTGAACCGGCTTCGTAGGACAGGCCCCTGGTTAGGTTGAACCGGCTTCGTAGGACAGGCCCCTGGTTAGTTGAACCGGCTTCGTAGGACAGGCCCCTGGTTAGGGTTGAACCGGCTTCGTAGGGACAGGCCCCTGGTTTAGGTTGAACCGGCTTCGTAGGACAGGCCCCCTGGTTAGGTTTGACCGGCTTCGTAGGACAGGCCCCGGGTTAGGTTGAACCTGTCTTCCGTGGAACAGGCCTCCTGGTTGTGAAACCGGCTTCGTAGGACAGGCCCCTGTTAGGTTGAACCGGCTTCGTATGACAGGCCCCTGGTTAGGTTAACCGCTTCGTAGGACAGGCCCCTGGTTAGGTTGAAACCGGCTTCGTAGGACAGGCCCCTGGTTAGGGTTGACCGGCTTCGTAGGACAGGCCTCAGTTAGGTTGAACCGGCTTCGTAGGACAGGGCCGCAGGTTAGGTGAACTTGCTTCAAGTAGGACAGGCCCCTAGGTAGGTTGAACCGGCTTCATAGGACAGGCCCCTGTTAGGTTGAAACCGGCTTCGTAGGACAGGCCCCTGGTTAGTTGAACCGGCTTCGTAGGACAGGCCCCTGGTTAGGTTGAACCGGCTTCGTAGGACAGGCCCCTGGTTAGTTGAACCGGCTTCGTAGGACAGGCCCCTGGTTAGGGTTGAAACCGGCTTCGTAGGACAGGCCCCTGGTTAGGTTGAACCGGCTTCGTAGACAGGCCCCAGGTTAGGTTGAACCGGCTTCGTAGGACAGGCCCCTGGTCCCGACCAGGTTAGGTTGAACCGGCTTCGTAGGACAGGCCCCTGGTCCCGACCAGGTTAGGTTGAACCGGCTTCGTAGGACAGGCCTCTGGTTAGGTTGAACCGGCCTGCGTAGGACAGGCCCCTGGTGTAGGTTGAACGCGGCTTCGTAGGACAGGCCCCTGGTTAGGTTGAACCGGCTTCGTAGGACAGGCCCCTGGTTAGGTTGAACCGGCTTTCGTAGGACAGGCCCCTGGTTAGGTTGAACCGGCTTCGTAGGACAGGCCCTGGTTAGTTGAACCGGCTTCGTAGGACAGGCCCCTGGTTAGGTTGAACCGGCTTCGTAGGACAGGCCCCTGGTTAGTTGAACCGGCTTCGTAGGACAGGCCCCTGGTTAGGTTGAACCGGCTTCGTAGGACAGGCCCCTGGTTAGGTTGAACCGGCTTCGTAGGACAGGCCCCTGGTTAGTTGAACCGGCTTCGTAGGACAGGCCCCTGGTAGGTTGAACCGGCTTCGTAGGACAGCCCTAGTAAACCCTTCGTAGGACAGGCCCCTGGTTAGTTGAACCGGCTTCGTAGGACAGGCCCCTGGTTAGGTTGAACCGGCTTCGTAGGACAGGCCTCAGGTTAGGTTGAACCGGCTTCGTAGGACAGGCCTCAGGTTAGGTTGAACTGGCTTCGTAGGA
This sequence comes from Harpagifer antarcticus, assembly GCA_902827135.1. Classification (NCBI taxonomy): domain Eukaryota; kingdom Metazoa; phylum Chordata; class Actinopteri; order Perciformes; family Harpagiferidae; genus Harpagifer; species Harpagifer antarcticus. The sequence continues at coordinate 21,273 of CADEHL010000688.1, forward strand.
CAGGCCCCAGGTTAGGTTGAACCGGCTTCGTAGGACAGGCCTCTGGTTAGGTTGAACCGGCTTCGTAGGACAGGCCTCAGGTTAGGTTGAACCGGCTTCGTAGGACAGGCCCCTGGTTAGGTTGAACCGGCTTCGTAGGACAGGCCTCAGGTTAGGTTGAACCGGCTTCGTAGGACAGGCCTCAGGTTAGGTTGAACCGGCTTCGTAGGACAGGCCCCTGGTTAGTTGAACCGGCTTCGTAGGACAGGCCCCTGGTTAGTTGAACCGGCTTCGTAGGACAGGCCTCCAGTCTCTGACAACAAGGTGCCGTTGTTATACACTCGCTGTGTTGTTGTTGTTGTTTACACCAGGGGGTGTTTCTCTCCACGATGTCCCGGCTGGCGGTGGTGTGCGGGGGCTCCAGAGGCATCGGGGGGGCCGTGGCCCTGCTGCTGGCAGAGAGGGGCTGCAGGGTGGTGGTCCTCTCCAGGGACCAGGACTCTGCCCGGGCCGCGATGGAGGCTCTGCCCGGAGGTATGGAGCAACACACGCAATAATATTAAATATATAATTATTATATAGAAAAGTATTGATCAGGATAAAGCCATTAGGCGCAGCTTCTGTGTCTCACAGACAGACATGAAGAAAGAACAGAAAGCACGTCTGTTCAGTAACATTCATCAGGTCTGCAACCCTCACAATGTGATGGACAGGTCTCAGATCAGCTTGATCAATAACAAGAGCAGCTGGGAGATGAGCATGCTGCAACGTACCCACTGATGATCAGCAGCAGCAGGTCAAGGACTCCAGTCTGTTGGGGCTTTACACGTCAACGCTCCTCTGACGATGGACAGAGGAAGACGAGGGACAGAGGAGGACGATGGACAGAGTGTCTGACTTGGTCCTTTGAAGGGACAAAATACTGCTTTAAATAAGGGGACAGTTAGGGTGACGATGGACAGAGGAGGACGATGGACAGAGGAGGACGATGGACAGAGGGGGACGATGGACAGAGGAGGACGATGGACAGAGTGTCTGACTTGGTCCTTTGAAGGGACAAAATACTGCTTTAAATAAGGGGACAGTTAGGGTGACGATGGACAGAGGAGGACGATGGACAGAGGAGGACGATGGACAGAGGGGGACGATGGACAGAGGAGGACGATGGACAGAGTGTCTGACTTGTCCTTTGAAGGACAAAATACTGCTTTAAATAAGGGGACAGTTAGGGTGACGATGGACAGAGGAGGACGATGGACAGAGGAGGACGATGGACAGAGGGGGACGATGGACAGAGGAGGACGATGGACAGAGTGTCTGACTTGGTCCTTTGAAGGGACAAAATACTGCTTTAAATAAGGGGACAGTTAGGGTGACGATGGACAGAGGAGGACGATGGACAGAGGAGGACGATGGACAGAGGAGGACGATGGACAGAGGAGGACGAGGGACAGAGGAGGACGATGGACAGAGTGTCTGACTTGGTCCTTTGAAGGGACAAAATACTGCTTTAAATAAGGGGACAGTTAGGGTGACGATGGACAGAGGAGGACGATGGACAGAGGAGGACGATGGACAGAGGAGGACGATGGACAGAGTGTCTGACTTGGTCCTTGAAGGGACAAAATACTGCTTTAAATAAGGGGACAGTTAGGGTGACGATGGACAGAGGAGGACGATGGACAGAGGAGGACGATGGACAGAGGAGGACGATGGACAGAGGAGGACGAGGGACAGAGGAGGACGATGGACAGAGTGTCTGACTTGGTCATTTGAAGGGACAAAATACTGCTTTAAATAAGGGGACAGTTAGGGTGACGATGGACAGTTAGGGTGACGATGGACAGTTAGGGTGACGATGGACAGAGGAGGACGATGGACAGAGGAGGACGATGGACAGAGGAGGACGATGGACAGAGGAGGACGATGGACAGAGGAGGACGATGGAGGGTCCGAGGCATGGAGCTGCAGCATGAAGGAGTTTCAACGTCAACCCTATTGTTAATCTTTCAGAGATCCAGATTCTCCAGAATACACAAACAAAGATATATAAACACATGTGTGCAGATATGTTTACACACAAAGACACACGAAGACATTAAGACATGAAGACACATTAAGACATTAAGACATAGATAAAAGCACAACAACCAATATGTACAAAAGACCAGTCACTTCATTATCTTGAGAATGTGCATCAGTGCAGACGCAGCGTGAAAGAGTCCCCTCTTCCTCATGTCTCTTCTACGTCCACATGTGTCCCCTCTTCTACATCAACATGTGTCCCCTCTTCTTCATGTCTCTCCTACATCAACATGTGTCCCCTCTTCTACATCCACATGTGTCCCCTCTTCTTCATGTCTCTTCTACATCCACATGTGTCCCCTCTTCTTCATGTCTCTTCTACATCAACATGTGTCCCCTCTTCTTCATGTCTCTTCTACATCAACATGTGTCCCCTCTTCCTCATGTCTCTTCTACATCAACATGTGTCCCCTCTTCTTCATGTCTCTTCTACATCCACATGTGTCCCCTCTTCTTCATGTCTCTTCTACATCAACATGTGTCCCCTCTTCTTCATGTCTCTTCTTCATCAACATGTGTCCCCGTGGGGGGGGGCTCCTTGTCTTCATCTGAAGTCACAGACAGAGAATCAGCACTTTGGAAACAGGGCTGAAACAGAGGGGATTGTGGGTAATGCTGCAATGATCTGTTTGGTGTTTCAGCCAATCAGAGACAGGCTCTGGATCTATCTGAGACCTGTGATATACTGATGAGAAACAGCTGACAGGAACAACAAGTCTCAAAGCTTTAGATGTGACCAGAGGAGGGAAGTAGTGGAGTACACATACTTAGTTACTGCACTTAAGTCCATGCTTCTGGTGTCAGTACTTTACTCCACGACTTATTGTTCTGACAGCGTTTAACTTTGACTTGTTCCATGTTTCAGGAGACCACCTGTCCCTCAGCTGTGACGTCTCTAAAGAACAGGAAGTGCAGAGGAGCTTCGAGACCATCCAGAAAACCTGCGGCAGCGTCTCGTACCTGGTGAACGCCGCCGGCATCAACAGGTGAGAACACCTGAGCTGCTGATGCATCATGGGGGATTCAGACACACATCTCTGCACTATAAAAAATATTATTATAAATACAACTTTATGTAAACAGTTTAATATATATGGCTTACGAATATGAGGTAAAGTGTGTGTGTGTGTGTGTGTGCGCGTGTGTGTGTGTGTGTGCGTGTGCGTGTGTGTGTGCAGGGACTCCCTCCTCCTGAGGACCCCCCCTGACCTCATGGTCTCTATGCTCCACACTAACCTGCTGGGCTCCATGCTGACCTGCAGGGCGGCGCTGCGCAGCATGCTGCGGCCACCAGGCGGCGCCATCGTCAACATCGGTGAGGAAATACAGCTGTGGTTCTTATTCTGGCCACTAGGGGGCAGCGTGCATCACTTTAGGATTTAGAGGCCATGACATTTAATTTATTTTAACGCTAAAAATAAACAAAGAACTGGAAAATGACGAACCTCGTTTCTTTGTAACCCTGTTTTACACATTAATGTTCACAGAGACACGTTTTATACGGTTCTTTATCTTCACGGTCTGCTGGATATCTTCTACTTTTTAAAGCTGTTTTAATTCTATTTTGAGACGTTTCAATTCTAGTATTGTTTATTTCTACTCTTTCATTTCTTCTCATGTGCAATGCAGTTCCCAATTTGGGATCAATAAAGTACCTCTAATCTTTTAAGAGCAGTAAACACCTGAAGCTTGCTGCCAGGGCTTATTTACAACCTTCCTGTTTGTTGTTGTTGTTGTCGTCCCAGGCTCTGTGGTGGGTCTGAAGGGCAACGCGGGTCAGAGCGTCTACAGCGCCTCGAAGTCCGGTCTGCAGGGCTTCACTCGCTCTCTGGCTAAAGAAGTGGCTTCAAGAAACGTCAGAGTCAACCTGCTGCTTCCAGGTACACAACAACAACAACACAACAACAACAACATTGCATTACATCTAGCTGACGCTTTTATCCTCACAATAAGTGCAAAAACCATAAATAACCAAACTCTGAACAACAAGGGAGGAAATATTTACTTCAAGCGAGTCATACCATAATCAGTGAGTTAGTTACAAGGCCGATATTCAATCAATCAATCAATCAATCAATCAATCAATCAATCAATGTTTATTTATAGCCCAATATCACTAATGTTACCTTTGTCTCAGTGGACTTCACAGTTTGTACAAAATATCAGTATGACAATACGACACCCTCTGTCCTCAGACACTCTGTCCTCAGACCCTCTGTCCTCAGACCCTCTGTCCTCAGACCCTCTGTCCTCAGACCCTCTGTCCTCAGACCCTCTGTCCTCAGACCCTCACATCGTACAAGGAAACACTTCCAGAGAAACCCCACAGTCTAAAGGGAACATGGAGAAACCTCAGGGAGAGCAGCAGAGGAGGGATCCCTCTCCCAGGACGGACAGACGTGCAATAGATGCCGTGTGGAAATTGAAAAGATAAAACATTTGCAAC
>CADEHL010000689.1:0-15000 GCA_902827135.1 Harpagifer antarcticus
GATTGTTTTTCATATAAATAATTAACCTGATGGACGGACACACACACACACACACACACACACACACACACACACAGTCAAACACACACACACAGTCAAACACACACACAGTCAAACACACACACAGTCAAACACACACACAGTCAAACACACACACAGTCAAACACACAGTCAAACACACACACACACACACACACACAGTCAAACACACACACAGTCAAACACACAGTCACACACACACACACACACACACACACAGTCAAACACACACACAGTCAAACACACACACAGTCAAACACACACACAGTCAAACACACACACAGTCAAACACACAGTCAAACACACACACACACACACAAACACAGTCAAACACACACACAGTCAAACACACAGTCACACACACACACACACACACACACACAGTCAAAGACACACACAGTCACAGTCACACAGTCAAAGACACACACACACACACACACACTGACAGTGATGTGTTTTATAACCCGACGGTACACACAATTAGCGAGGACCCTTTTCTAAAGAGACCACTCAATCACTGAGGCATTCTGGGAGAAGATTACCCAGATGGACAGAGAGCATTATGGGTAACCTCGGAGACGCTGACAGTAAAAGCTTTTCCGAGGGCGATATGGCACCTTGTGATGCAGGAAGTGACTTAAAAGAGGGGGGGGAAATATCGAGCCCGTCCGTCTTGCAGTGACGAGCCACTTGACTGCAGATTAATGTAGTGTTCAGCTGGTCTCTGGTCGGGGGGGGTGCAGCGTCTGGAGGTGAATCATTGAGAGACACCATGCTTTATTGCTGCTGAAGCTGCAACGCGAGATTAAGGGAAAGGTTCAATCATTAACTCAAAGGGGATTAAAGCGTCCTGGAAGACACTAAAGCTCAGAGATCCAGGAACAAGGAAAGGTCTGGAGGCTTTTAATGCACTTCTGGAGGTCATGTGACCGTGCTGTAGTTCCTTTATAACCCAACATTAGCCTCCTTTAGCTTAGCGGTGGTGACGTGAAGTCATGTGACCGTGCTGTAGTTCCTTTATAGCCCAACATTAGCCTCCTTTAGCTTAGCGGTGGTGACGTGAAGTCATGTGACCGTGCTGTAGTTCCTTTATAGCCCAACATTAGCCACCTTTAGCTTAGCGGTGGTGACGTGAAGTCATGTGACCGTGCTGTAGTTCTTTTATAGCCCAACATTAGCCACCTTTAGCTTAGCGGTGGTGACGTGAAGTCATGTGACCGTGCTGTAGTTCTTTTATAGCCCAACATTAGCCACCTTTAGCTTAGCGGTGGTGACGTGAAGTCATGTGACCGTGCTGTAGTTCCTTTATAGCCCAACATTAGCCGCCTTTAGCTTAGCGGTGGTGACGTGAAGTCATGTGACCGTGCTGTAGTTCCTTTATAGCCCAACATTAGCCACCTTTAGCTTAGCGGTGGTGACGTGAAGTCATGTGACCGTGCTGTAGTTCCTTTATAACCCAACATTAGCCGCCTTTAGCTTAGCGGTGGTAACGTGAAGTCATGTGACCGTGCTGTAGTTCCTTATAGCCCAACATTAGCCACCTTTAGCTTAGCGGTGGTGACGTGAAGTCATGTGACCGTGCTGTAGTTCCTCTATAGCCCAACATTAGCCACCTTTAGCTTAGCGGTGGTAACGTGAAGTCATGTGACCGTGCTGTAGTTCCTTTATAGCCCAACATTAGCCACCTTTAGCTTAGCGGTGGTGACGTGAAGTCATGTGACCGTGCTGTAGTTCCTCTATAGCCCAACATTAGCCACCTTTAGCTTAGCGGTGGTGACGTGAAGTCATGTGACCGTGCTGTAGTTCCTTTATAGCCCAACATTAGCCGCCTTTAGCTTAGCGGTGGTGACGTGAAGTCATGTGACCGTGCTGTAGTTCCTTTATAGCCCAACATTAGCCGCCTTTAGCTTAGCGGTGGTGACGTGAAGTCATGTGACCGTGCTGTAGTTCCTTTATAGCCCAACATTAGCCTCCTTTAGCTTAGCGGTGGTAACGTGAAGTCATGTGACCGTGCTGTAGTTCCTTTATAGCCCAACATTAGCCTCCTTTAGCTTAGCGGTGGTAACGTGAAGTCATGTGACCGTGCTGTAGTTCTTTTATAGCCCAACATTAGCCACCTTTAGCTTAGCGGTGGTGACGTGAAGTCATGTGACCGTGCTGTAGTTCCTCTATAGCCCAACATTAGCCACCTTTAGCTTAGCGGTGGTGACGTGAAGTCATGTGACCGTGCTGTAGTTCCTTTATAGCCCAACATTAGCCGCCTTTAGCTTAGCGGTGGTGACGTGAAGTCATGTGACCGTGCTGTAGTTCCTTTATAGCCCAACATTAGCCGCCTTTAGCTTAGCGGTGGTGACGTGAAGTCATGTGACCGTGCTGTAGTTCCTCTATAGCCCAACATTAGCCGCCTTTAGCTTAGCGGTGGTGACGTGAAGTCATGTGACCGTGCTGTAGTTCCTCTATAGCCCAACATTAGCCACCTTTAGCTTAGCGGTGGTGACGTGAAGTCATGTGACCGTGCTGTAGTTCTTTTATAGCCCAACATTAGCCACCTTTAGCTTAGCGGTGGTGACGTGAAGTCATGTGACCGTGCTGTAGTTCTTTTATAGCCCAACATTAGCCACCTTTAGCTTAGTGGTGGTGACGTGAAGTCATGTGACCGTGCTGTAGTTCCTTTATAGCCCAACATTAGCCACCTTTAGCTTAGCGGTGGTGACGTGAAGTCATGTGACCGTGCTGTAGTTCCTTTATAGCCCAACATTAGCCACCTTTAGCTTAGCGGTGGTGACGTGAAGTCATGTGACCGTGCTGTAGTTCCTTTATAGACCAACATTAGCCTCCTTTAGCTTAGCGGTGGTGACGTGAAGTCATGTGACCGTGCTGTAGTTCCTTTATAGCCCAACATTAGCCACCTTTAGCTTAGCGGTGGTGACGTGAAGTCATGTGACCGTGCTGTAGTTCTTTTATAGCCCAACATTAGCCTCCTTTAGCTTAGCGGTGGTGACGTGAAGTCATGTGACCGTGCTGTAGTTCCTTTATAGCCCAACATTAGCCTCCTTTAGCTTAGCGGTGGTGACGTGAAGTCATGTGACCGTGCTGTAGTTCCTTTATAGCCCAACATTAGCCCCCTTTAGCTTAGCGGTGGTGACGTGAAGTCATGTGACCGTGCCGTAGTTCCTTTATAGCCCAACATTAGCCGCCTTTAGCTTAGCGGTGGTGACGTGAAGTCATGTGACCGTGCTGTAGTTCCTTTATAGCCCAACATTAGCCTCCTTTAGCTTAGCGGTGGTGACGTGAAGTCATGTGACCGTGCTGTAGTTCCTTTATAGCCCAACATTAGCCGCCTTTAGCTTAGCGGTGGTGACGTGAAGTCATGTGACCGTGCTGTAGTTCCTCTATAGCCCAACATTAGCCACCTTTAGCTTAGCGGTGGTGACGTGAAGTCATGTGACCGTGCTGTAGTTCTTTATAGCCCAACATTAGCCACCTTTAGCTTAGCGGTGGTGACGTGAAGTCATGTGACCGTGCTGTAGTTCTTTTATAGCCCAACATTAGCCACCTTTAGCTTAGTGGTGGTGACGTGAAGTCATGTGACCGTGCTGTAGTTCCTTTATAGCCCAACATTAGCCACCTTTAGCTTAGCGGTGGTGACGTGAAGTCATGTGACCGTGCTGTAGTTCCTTTATAGCCCAACATTAGCCACCTTTAGCTTAGCGGTGGTGACGTGAAGTCATGTGACCGTGCTGTAGTTCCTTTATAGACCAACATTAGCCTCCTTTAGCTTAGCGGTGGTGACGTGAAGTCATGTGACCGTGCTGTAGTTCCTTTATAGCCCAACATTAGCCACCTTTAGCTTAGCGGTGGTGACGTGAAGTCATGTGACCGTGCTGTAGTTCTTTTATAGCCCAACATTAGCCTCCTTTAGCTTAGCGGTGGTGACGTGAAGTCATGTGACCGTGCTGTAGTTCCTTTATAGCCCAACATTAGCCTCCTTTAGCTTAGCGGTGGTGACGTGAAGTCATGTGACCGTGCTGTAGTTCCTTTATAGCCCGACATTAGCCGCCTTTAGCTTAGCGGTGGTGACGTGAAGTCATGTGACCGTGCTGTAGTTCCTTTATAGCCCAACATTAGCCTCCTTTAGCTTAGCGGTGGTGACGTGAAGTCATGTGACCGTGCTGTAGTTCCTTTATAGCCCGACATTAGCCGCCTTTAGCTTAGCGGTGGTGACGTGAAGTCATGTGACCGTGCTGTAGTTCCTTTATAGCCCAACATTAGCCTCCTTTAGCTTAGCGGTGGTGACGTGAAGTCATGTGACCGTGCTGTAGTTCCTTTATAGCCCAACATTAGCCACCTTTAGCTTAGCGGTGGTGACGTGAAGTCATGTGACCGTGCTGTAGTTCCTTTATAGCCCAACATTAGCCACCTTTAGCTTAGCGGTGGTGACGTGAAGTCATGTGACCGTGCTGTAGTTCCTTTATAGCCCAACATTAGCCACCTTTAGCTTAGCGGTGGTGACGTGAAGTCATGTGACCGTGCTGTAGTTCCTTTATAGCCCAACATTAGCCACCTTTAGCTTAGCGGTGGTGACGTGAAGTCATGTGACCGTGCTGTAGTTCTTTTATAGCCCAACATTAGCCACCTTTAGCTTAGCGGTGGTGACGTGAAGTCATGTGACCGTGCTGTAGTTCTTTTATAGCCCAACATTAGCCACCTTTAGCTTAGTGGTGGTGACGTGAAGTCATGTGACCGTGCTGTAGTTCCTTTATAGCCCAACATTAGCCACCTTTAGCTTAGCGGTGGTGACGTGAAGTCATGTGACCGTGCTGTAGTTCCTTTATAGCCCAACATTAGCCACCTTTAGCTTAGCGGTGGTGACGTGAAGTCATGTGACCGTGCTGTAGTTCCTTTATAGACCAACATTAGCCTCCTTTAGCTTAGCGGTGGTGACGTGAAGTCATGTGACCGTGCTGTAGTTCCTTTATAGCCCAACATTAGCCACCTTTAGCTTAGCGGTGGTGACGTGAAGTCATGTGACCGTGCTGTAGTTCCTTTTATAGCCCAACATTAGCCTCCTTTAGCTTAGCGGTGGTGACGTGAAGTCATGTGACCGTGCTGTAGTTCCTTTATAGCCCAACATTAGCCTCCTTTAGCTTAGCGGTGGTGACGTGAAGTCATGTGACCGTGCTGTAGTTCCTTTATAGCCCGACATTAGCCGCCTTTAGCTTAGCGGTGGTGACGTGAAGTCATGTGACCGTGCTGTAGTTCCTTTATAGCCCAACATTAGCCACCTTTAGCTTAGCGGTGGTGACGTGAAGTCATGTGGACCGTGCTGTAGTTCCTTTATAGCCCAACATTAGCCACCTTTAGCTTAGCGGTGGTGACGTGAAGTCATGTGACCGTGCTGTAGTTCCTTTATAGCCCAACATTAGCCACCTTTAGCTTAGCGGTGGTGACGTGAAGTCATGTGACCGTGCTGTAGTTCCTTTATAGCCCAACATTAGCCACCTTTAGCTTAGCGGTGGTGACGTGAAGTCATGTGACCGTGCTGTAGTTCCTTTATAGCCCAACATTAGCCACCTTTAGCTTAGCGGTGGTGACGTGAAGTCATGTGACCGTGCTGTAGTTCTTTATAGCCCAACATTAGCCACCTTTAGCTTAGCGGTGGTGACGTGAAGTCATGTGACCGTGCTGTAGTTCCTTTATAGCCCAACATTAGCCACCTTTAGCTTAGTGGTGGTGACGTGAAGTCATGTGACCGTGCTGTAGTTCCTTTATAGCCCAACATTAGCCACCTTTAGCTTAGCGGTGGTGACGTGAAGTCATGTGACCGTGCTGTAGTTCCTTTATAGCCCAACATTAGCCACCTTTAGCTTAGCGGTGGTGACGTGAAGTCATGTGACCGTGCTGTAGTTCCTTTATAGCCCAACATTAGCCACCTTTAGCTTAGCGGTGGTGACGTGAAGTCATGTGACCGTGCTGTAGTTCCTTTATAGACCAACATTAGCCTCCTTTAGCTTAGCGGTGGTGACGTGAAGTCATGTGACCGTGCTGTAGTTCCTTTATAGCCCAACATTAGCCACCTTTAGCTTAGCGGTGGTGACGTGAAGTCATGTGACCGTGCTGTAGTTCTTTATAGCCCAACATTAGCCTCCTTTAGCTTAGCGGTGGTGATGTGAAGTCATGTGACCGTGCTGTAGTTCCTTTATAGCCCAACATTAGCCTCCTTTAGCTTAGCGGTGGTGACGTGAAGTCATGTGACCGTGCTGTAGTTCCTTTATAGCCCGACATTAGCCGCCTTTAGCTTAGCGGTGGTGACGTGAAGTCATGTGACCGTGCTGTAGTTCCTTTATAGCCCAACATTAGCCTCCTTTAGCTTAGCGGTGGTGACGTGAAGTCATGTGACCGTGCTGTAGTTCCTTTATAGCCCGACATTAGCCGCCTTTAGCTTAGCGGTGGTGACGTGAAGTCATGTGACCGTGCTGTAGTTCCTTTATAGCCCAACATTAGCCTCCTTTAGCTTAGCGGTGGTGACGTGAAGTCATGTGACCGTGCTGTAGTTCCTTTATAGCCCAACATTAGCCACCTTTAGCTTAGCGGTGGTGACGTGAAGTCATGTGACCGTGCTGTAGTTCCTCTATAGCCCAACATTAGCCACCTTTAGCTTAGCGGTGGTGACGTGAAGTCATGTGACCGTGCTGTAGTTCCTTTATAGCCCAACGTTAGCTTTTTACTTCAGAAATCGTAAAGTGGTGTTAACATGTGGAGACTATCCGGCTGAACTAAACGTCTAAAAATCATAAAAGATGAGATTATTTTCTGCAATGATCAACAATCACAGGGAGATGCTGCCTTCAGGGACCAACACAGAAAGACGGCATCCCTGCTCTGCAACACTCACCTTGCCCTTCTTGAGAGGCTCGATGGTGAGGCTGTCGGCTCCGATGTCCACGATGGTTCCCAGCTGGAACCCGTCCGCTGGGTGCGGCGCCCAGACCGGCTTCCCATCCTCCATCGCCCCACTCTGCACAAACAGGAACGACAGTCAGACGAGAGTTCTTTAAAGGTCTCCTATTATGTGTTTAGGCATATATATATTATGGGTCTCAGACGTGTACAAAAAACATATCGATGTGTTTTGCTCAAAATACCAAACAGATCATGCATTTTAGAAATCCCTCATATCCCTCGGTTTCAGCTGTTACTAAAGAGCTGATTCTGGGTCAGTAGGTTTATCATGTTCCAAACCACATCAAGGATCCTCTCTGAAACAGGAAGGAGCTCAAACTCTCTCTCTCTCAGGTTTACCACAAGATGTCCTGCTTCTTCACTCTCTCCAGCACAGGTTAGCTCTGAGTGTTAGCATGCTAATGTAAACACAGACCATATCACTTCCAGAACACGTCTCATTGTTTCTGACAGCAACGTTTCTGATTGGCCCGTGGGGGTAAAGCCCGCCCACATTTTAGTAACGTCGTCATGACGCAGCAAATCTGGATCAGCTCCGTTGGTCCCGTTTTTAGAGACGTGGGAACGGAGGAGAAGAGAGAGGGGTTTCTGACACTTTGAGAGTCTCCTGACACACCGGGGACACACCGGGACACACCGGGGACACACGGGGGACACACCGGGGACACATGGTGACACACCGGGGACACATGGTGATGGAGAGAAGACATCACTTAGTGAGTCTCCGGGACACACCGGAGACACACACCGGACACATACCGGACACACACCGAGACACACACCGGGGGGGACACACCAGGGGGACACACCGGGGTGGACACACCAGGGGGACACCGGGGTGGACACACCAGGGGGACACACCAGGGGGACACACCGGGGTGGACACACCAGGGGGACACACCGGGGTGGACACACCGGGGTGGACACACCAGGGGGACACACTGGGGACACACCGGGGGGACACACCGGGGGGGGACACCAGGGGGACACACCAGGGGGACACCAGACTCCTGGTACCAGACTCCTGGTGCCAGACTCACAGACTCTTGGTGCCAGACTCTTGGTGCCAGACTCCTGGTACCAGACTCCTGGTGCCAGACTCCTGGTGCCAGACTCACAGACTCCTGGTGCCAGACTCCTGGTGCCAGACTCCTGGTGCCAGACCCCTGGTGCCAGACTCCTGGTGCCAGACTCCTGGTGCCAGACTCCTGGTGCCAGACTCCTGGTGCCAGACTCCTGGTGCCAGACTCACAGACTCTTGGTGCCAGACTCTTGGTGCCAGACTCTTGGTGCCAGACTCCTGGTGCCAGACTCCTGGTGCCAGACTCCTGGTGCCAGACTCCTGGTGCCAGACTCCTGGTGTCAGACCCCTGGTGCCAGACCCCTGGTGCCAGACCCCTGGTGCTAGACTCCTGGTACTAGACTCACAGACTCCTGGTGCTAGACCCCTGGTGCTAGGATGGGTTAAAAGCGGAGAACACATGTGTGTGCTGTGTGCTCTGCATGTGTGACCATTAAAGAGGGGTTCATCCTTCCTATTCGACTCTAAGCTAGCATGTTAGCTTTGTGTGCTAACAGCTACTGCTATGCTTTTCTGATTCAACGTCAGTGAAAACCGGCTGAGATCCTGACCACTGATTGGCTTTCGTGAGAACACGTCACACGAATTTGACGCTCGAATGAAAGAAAAATGATATTGGACCATTCTGCAAAACCGTGCATAAACACAACTCGTTAAGCTTTCTGTTCTGTATGTTTCGTTTCTTATTTATTTCATATCTTTGTGTGAATTGTATTCTTGTAAAGCAATTTTGAGAACTTAACATTTGTATTAACTCTTGAATCTGACATTTCAACAACTACACTTTCACTAAGTAAGATTTACTTTCACTTAAACCTAAACTCACACACGTGCATTCGAGGTATATCTCCACACGGTGCACTCTGAGAAACGTCACGCAGCAGATTCAGGTGCGTTTCCAGCAAGAAGCCTCGAAGGGGATCAAAAGGTAACTCATTGGCAAAGCTGTCAAATATCTACAGGGAAACAAAGAAAGCAGAGTGCACCTCACCTCGTGCCACACATCGGGTGAAGAACTGCTCTACCTGCAGCTCAAGATCAATACATCAACAGATCGGTTTGATCAAATGGAACTAAGTCCGGGTCTCGTCTCCAATCCATGAGTTTAAAAACATATAAGTAGGAAATAAGAGCTATGTGAAAAAGGGGAAATAAAGCTAGTTACCTATGGAGTGCCGTTTAAGCCCAAATTAAAATACATATAAATAAATATGCCTATGAAATAAATAAGGTTATGAAATATATTCTAACCCTAGTTTATTTATTTCAGAATGTATTTCAGAATTGTCAGGGAATCATTTCGCCCGACATGTTGACCTTTCGCCGTCTGACGCAGCTGATCAGCCTCGAGCAGCTGCTACCCCCCCTAAGGAGGGGCTGCTCTAGCAAGTTGTTGTTGCCAGTTTGTGACCGGGCAGCTCTCGGTCAGATAGTTGTTGTTGTGGGACACCTGGAGCACTTCCTTCTCACGGTGCAGATGACCCCGAGCCGTAAGCATAGGCTCCCGGTAACTGCTAGAATCCACTTCAAGATACTTGCGTACCATGCTGCGAATGGATCTGGCCCTTCCTACATCCAGGACATGGTTAAACCGTACACCCCAGCACGTGCACTCCGCTCTGCATCAGCCAAACGACTCGCTGCACCCTCGCTGCGAGGGGGACCCAAGTTCCCATCAGCAGAAACACGTGGGTTTGCTATCCTGGCTCCAAGATGGTGGAATGAGCTCCCCATTGACATCAGGACGGCAGAAAGCTTACACACCTTCCAGACTGAGAACTCATCTCTTTCGACTCCACTTCCAGCCATAGAATTACTAACAAAGCACTTATATACTAACAAAGGACTGGCTCCTCTAAAGCCAGCTGAGTAGCACTTGAAATGTTTGGCTCTATGAAACCTGATGTACTTTATGATTCTGTTTTCTTCAAGGTTGTGTCTTCCTGGTCGAACGCACTTATTGTAAGTCGCTTTGGATAAAAGCGTCAGCTAAATGCAATGCAATAAGCAACAACTAATGTGATTCAGTGTCCTCAGCTGTTTAGTCTCTCTATTGAAGGATGTGGATTATCACACTCTGAACTAAAACCTGGAGCTACAGGAGGGCTCTTCAGAGTTGATGGTGGCGTCTCTACCGTGTGGTCAGACCGTGGCCCGTGACATGTCCGGCCGAAGCTCCAAATAAACCGTCAGTGTTTGCCATCAAAGCTCCAGCTCTCCTCGTGTCTGAGTCCTGACTCCAATTGCTTCAGGAGCTTCCCCCACAACCTTATTTATTCATTTATTTAATTTTGGCTTGAACGGTATTCCATAGTTACCAACTCTATTACAGATTGAAATGCAAGGTAAATCCAAGACGGTGGGAAAAGAAGCTGGAATGGGAAAAAGAAAGCAAAACAAACGCTGGAAATAAATCCCGGACGTCACGTCTTTCATATCTGTAACACTTTGTGGATACAGATATGAAAAGGTGGGAATACGTTTGTATAAGTGGGGGAAATGCAGGGTTTTGTGGGAAACCGGAGCGCAGATCTTACCCTAAAACGTCAAAAACGGTATAATTCCTCCAGAACTCTGAGGATCAAACGGAGCGGCAGACGGCAGAGACAGCTTGGTTTTTATATTTGATTTAATTGATATATCTTATAAACAAGATCAGAGACACATTACTCAAACTATATCTCTCTAGAGGACCCCCTGGGGAGATGGATGGACGTCAATGTGACACTTTCAGGTGAACGTGACTTCAAATATGACTCCGTGTTAAACTTTGACCAGGAAGAGATTTCCTCGCTGACGAGGAAGCAGCTCGGACAAATAACTAAACACAGGAGGTCAAAATCCAACCCTTACGACTTCCTGATGAACCCACGCCAGGATATGGACTTCAAAGACGCTGAAGGAATTAGAAAGACGTGTCATTTCAGAGTGCCTTCATTCCAACCAGAACAAAATAACACACACACACACACACACACACACACACACACACGTCAAACTAATGAGAATGTCTTAAAAATATTAAAATAAATAATAAGAAAGTGTTTCAATCACAATCAATAAAAGGCAATACAGAACTGTGTAACATCTCCTGATGTCACAATATAAAATAAATACAATGATAAATAATAAGAAAGTAAAATGTGTACCTTTAGGAGCAATGTCTAACATGTGTAATTAGCTTGTGAGTGTGTGAGGCCATTATGCCTAAATAAAGGTGCTCAAGCTTTACTCTAGTTTCAAGCTGTTCTTCAAACAGATGAGTTTGTCTCCGTTGTCAGCAGTGAGGGCAGATCTGTTGGCGGTAACTATGAAAAAAAAAACATTTTTCTTAAGAAATTATTAAATGAAAGCACCTTCAAAAGGAGCCTGCCGTCGAGGAAACGCTCTCGCTGGGACTGAGACGGATGTGATTGAGCATGTTGACGTGTTACCACTAGCATACCGCACCGCTGCCGAACAACGCCGACACACCGTCCTCGTCCGATCCACAACTCGCACCCCATCATTGCTGTAGTCCACAGGGAACCCGACATGTTCCCACACAGCTGATTTAAAAGAAGCAGGTGGGTCTTCTAGCTCCTGGGTGTTGTGTGAACTCGCCATAGATACTAACTGTTCTTCTTGTGTTTTGTTCTTGTTCTTCATTTGTTGTTTACGGGCGGCTGGCTTTTAGGCGCAATACCGCCCCCTGGATTATATATAGTGTAATGCTGCCTTGAGTGACAGACTTTTTTCCCACTCGTTAAAAAAAGGCGTATTCGCCGTGTGACTGCATGTGCCGAGCCGTGACGTCCGAGCCGTGACGTCCGATCCGTGACGAATACCGTTACACTCCTAATAATAAGGCTTTATTTATTAATATCACTAAATACGGTGTAGAAAAGTACAAAGATGCTGTTTTTAGAAGACGGCCAAACGTAAAAAATACTCTATAATAAAAGTTGCTATAAGTATTCTCAGCTAAATGTGATTAAATAGTCGCAGGACAGCAGTTTGGGGAAGTGTCAGTGTGTATATATATATATATATATATATATATATATATATATATATATATATATATATATATATATATATATATATATATATAGGGATAAAAGGGACACATACTTCCTGCTGAGTTGTGGTTAAAGTAGCATGAGTTAAAGTACCTTATTATTGTAATTAAGTACAGATCATGAGTACATGTGGATTGACTTAATGCACATCTGATACGATCGAAAGCACGTTAATGGAAAGCACTCAGAGGGAACATTTATTAATGTGAAATAAAATGTCCGCAGGGCACTTAGACTGAAAGTAAATGGCTTTTAACTTCAGCCTCCACTCAATATATTAATGTAACATTATAAATGACTTTAGAGCAACGCTACAGGAATATCAGATTCTAATCACATAGAGTTTATTAGTTCCTTTATAGCCCAACATTAGCCACCTTTAGCTTAGCGGTGGTGACGTGAGGTCATGTGACCGTGCTGTAGTTCCTTTATAGCCCAACATTAGCCTCCTTTAGCTTAGCGGTGGTGACGTGAAGTCATGTGACCGTTCTGTAGTTCCTTTATAGCCCAACATTAGCCACCTTTAGCTTAGCGGTGGTGACGTGAAGTCATGTGACCGTGCTGTAGTTCCTTTATAGCCCAACATTAGCCTCCTTTAGCTTAGCGGTGGTGACGTGAAGTCATGTGACCGTTCTGTAGTTCCTTTATAGCCCAACATTAGCCACCTTTAGCTTAGCGGTGGTGACGTGAAGTCATGTGACCGTTCTGTAGTTCCTTTATAGCCCAACATTAGCCACCTTTAGCTTAGCGGTGGTGACGTGAAGTCATGTGACCGTGCTGTAGTTCCTTTATAGCCCAACATTAGCCTCCTTTAGCTTAGCGGTGGTGACGTGAAGTCATGTGACCGTGCTGTAGTTCCTTTACAGCCCAACATTAGCCACCTTTAGCTTAGCGGTGGTGACGTGAAGTCATGTGACCGTGCTGTAGTTCCTTTATAGCCCAACATTAGCCACCTTTAGCTTAGCGTGGTGAATGTAATGAAGGCGTTGGAAGCAGGAAAGAGACCAATAACTGAAATGATTTCTCATTTATCTAAATATGGATTTTTTACAGCAACATTTCTTCATAATGAGAAGTGACTCGTATTTTGACAGTCGGTGCACAAAGGAAGCGATGCAGTGATGCATGATGGGCCTCAGATGAAGTGAATGTCTACAGACTGAAGAGGATATTTTGGGAAAGAGGCTTCAGGAACGAGGACTTTGAGGTATTTTATCTCTCTGACACATTAAAAAGAAACATCACTGAGTAAAAAAACTAAAGGGAGGTGCATCGCTTCATGCATGTTCTGCACCGAGGTCATTACGATCATAATTAGTATTTTTAGACGACAAATCTGCCGCTAGAGAGACACTACATACTGATATACACCTGAACATCAGCAGGAGAGGACTCTTTAAAGTAGAGACACTACATACTGATATACACCTGAACATCAGCAGGAGAGGACTCTTTAAAGTAGAGACACTACATACTGATATACACCTGAACATCAGCAGGAGAGGACTCTTTAAAGTAGAGACACTACATACTGATATACACCTGTCTCCGAACAAGCAGCATCACAGCGGCGTTAAACTGCGTACTGTCACTTTAAGAGAAAATCCTTAAAAAGCAGAGGAAGTGGCGATGAGGGCATGAAAAGCGGCGTCAAGAAAACAAACTGTGTTCAGATCAGAGTCTGAAAACAGCCGTCACTTTGTGAGTCTGAGAGCACCACACATTTCAGCAGTGTGTGTGTGTGTGTGTGTGTGTGTGTGTGTGTGTGTGTGTGTGTGTGGTGTGTGTGTGTGTGTGTGTGTGTGTGTGTGTCTGTGTGTGTGTGTGTGTGTGTCGACCCACTCTCCCGGCTGATGGACAAACAGCTGATTGTTGGAGCTCAGTGTCATGTTCAGGGTCACGTGGAGAACAGAGAGCCTGTGATGTGTTCAGGGACACAAAGCCTGAGGGCAGATTCACAATAAAACCACAGCTACCACAGAGACGCAGAACTAGCTACAGACCACAGAGACGCAGAACTAGCTACAGACCACAGAGACGCAGAACTAGCTACAGACCACAGAGACGCAGAACTAGCTACTGACCACAGAGACGCAGAACTAGCTACTGACCACAGAGACGCAGAACTAGCTACTGACCACAGAGACGCAGAACTAGCTACTGACCACAGAGACGCAGAACTAGCTACTGACCACAGAGACGCAGAACTAGCTACTGACCACAGAGACGCAGAACTAGCTACTGACCACAGAGACGCAGAACTAGCTACTGACCGCAGAGACGCAGAACTAGCTACTGACCACAGAGACGCAGAACTAGCTACTGACCACAGAGACGCAGAACTAGCTACAGACCACAGAGACGCAGAACTAGCTACTGACCACAGAGACGCAGAACTAGCCACTGACCACAGAGACGCAGAACTAGCCACTGACCACAGAGACGCAGAACTAGCCACTGACCACAGAGACGCAGAACAAGCTACTGACCACAGAGACGCAGAACTAGCTACTGACCACAGAGACGCAGAACTAGCTACTGACCACAGAGACGCAGAACTAGCTACAGACCACAGAGACGCAGAACTAGCTACTGACCACAGAGACGCAGAACTAGCTACTGACCACAGAGACGCAGAACTAGCTACTGACCAGAGACGCAGAACTAGCTACTGACCACAGAGACGCAGAACTAGCTACTGACCACAGAGACGCAGAACTAGCTACTGACCACAGAGACGCAGAACTAGCCACTGACCACAGAGACGCAGAACTAGCTACTGACCAGAGACGCAGAACTAGCTACTGACCACAGAGACGCAGAACTAGCCACTGACCACAGAGACGCAGAACTAGC
>CADEHL010000689.1:17500-33616 GCA_902827135.1 Harpagifer antarcticus
TGTGTGTGTGTGTGTATGTGTGTGTGTGTTCTGTGTGTCTGTGTGTGTGTGTGTGTGTTCTGTGTGTGTGTGTGTGTCTTCATGTGTGTGTGTGTGTGTGTGTCATCTCTCCATGTGTGTGTCTTCATGTGTGTGTTCATGTGTCTTCGTGTGTGTGTGTGTGTGTGTGTCATCTCTCCATGTGTGTGTCTTCATGTGTGTGTTCATGTGTCTTCGTGTGTGTGTGTGTGTGTGTGTCATCTCTCCATGTGTGTGTCTTCATGTGTGTGTGTGTGTGTGTGTGTGTCTTCGTGTGTGTGTGTGTGTGTGTGTGTGTGTGTGTGTTCACTCCCACATCAAACTGCATCCTGACATTTGAGGGAAAGCGACGAGAGAGAAATCCAAAGGCCTGCAGCGCAAACCACTGAACACACACGGGCAATACAACCTCTTTTCACCCTCTGTCTGAAACCAGAGCTGATTGGTTAGCTGGCCGGCTCTGTTGTGATTGGTCAACCTGCTTAGAGATGTCCCGCCCCTTTAGAGCACTAGCCAATAGGAGTGTTCTGTAGTGACGATGTTTTGCACACAAACCCTTATAACGCTGCAGGGCACAGAGTTCCAGCTTTTGCATTTCAAAACAAAAGGAACAAAAATCTACTTTAAAACTTTTCTGCTTTGTTTCCACGGCAACAAACAGATCTCTGGCCTGAGACCGATCGAACCCGCTCACATTGTCTCTGCTCAAAGGGTTGAGGTTTATTTAGAATGTCGTTCTTCATTGTTACCCAGCATGCTTTGAGCCACGCCCGATAATAGCCTCGCCACAACAGGGTGTGTTCAAGATCAGAAGATCAGCAGCAGGTGACTCACACACACACTCCCAACACACACACACACACACACTCCCAACACACACACAATAACAGGTAAACGATTAAACCCATTAAACACACGCAGGAATGCAGCTGCATCTACGCCTTTAGAATTATTATTTAAGGTCATTTAATTAAGCAATCATACACGAGAGGCCGTTCTTGAACGTCATTATTGGTACTCCAGTACAAGCGCCTCGGTCCTGC
This sequence comes from Harpagifer antarcticus, assembly GCA_902827135.1. Taxonomy (NCBI): domain Eukaryota; kingdom Metazoa; phylum Chordata; class Actinopteri; order Perciformes; family Harpagiferidae; genus Harpagifer; species Harpagifer antarcticus. Next base: position 18,562 of record CADEHL010000689.1, read on the forward strand.
CGCAGTACTGGAGTACCAATAATGACGTTCAAGAACGGCCTCAAGTGTATGATTGCGATTCTATAACACAAACTATCATTGTAATCAACAATATCGTAAAATAATGTCATAATGTGCTAATTTGCTCCCAAACCTACGCTTTCTGCTTGAGTTAATCTCCGTCAGAAAGTAGTTCCTAGAAAGAAGTTCCGATGATAACGATAGCCGATCAATCGATCACTCCTGCTACCCCGCTTACAGCTATTGATATAATTATAGTAAATAATATATTATTAACCAATTTATTGAAAACAATTTATTGAAAACAATTCTTGAATTAGGCTATTTAAATATGTGAGTAATCACTGTGTGGGATTAGCGGAACAAATCAAATCAGGCTCCGTGGAGCTGAAACATGTCGGGTTCAGAATGAAGGTGGATGTTCATGCTGCCATTCAAAGTGCACTTCTTGAAACAGCTCTCCATGAACTCCATGGAGCCAGACTGTTCTGCAGGTGGTGCTGTGGTGTTCACGGGTAGGACTACGTTATAGGAAGAGCTTTCCTCCAGTGGCCGTTTCATGACGTGTCCCGGACCGGCACAAAGCGCGTTGCTCCACATCTTTCTGTTGTCTAGAGATGGAGCCCAGTAGCTGCGAAGCGATGACTCGTTTTTATGTCCGCTAACGGACATGATTTCTCTGGCCTCCAGCCCTGCCTCCGCCAGCCACTGTATGCAGGTGCTTCTGACATTTTGTAGCTACCGATTTCCAACGAGAGACAATGTGTAACCGTGTAACGGCTGTGTGTCGCTAAACGTCGCTATGGAAACCACACTATGTAGGCTCATGGAAGTAGTTTCGGTAGGCTAGTGGCGTGTGTAGGCCCCTGGATACTTTGTGATTAGGCACGTTCTATTTGACCGTTGTTTGATCGTGGAATCAAACACGCCTATTGACCAATCAGAGAGCTTGCTCAAACCTATGTGTTATAGAATTATATTTATTACATGGCTTAGTTGAATACTCGATTCTGATTGGTCAATTCAGAACACGAGACCCGTTGTTAATACCGAACAGACAGACCGCTGTCAAGGACTTATTGACCGTTGTTAAGGACGTATTGACCGTTGTTAAGGACGCTCACATCTTCAGAAAGAAGTCCGGTCGATTTAACTGTTTACTGTTTGGCCGAACTGGGACAAGACAACGCGGAGAAGTAACGGGCAGAAACCCTCCTTGTTACGCAGCGGTCCAGACATAGACATCAAACGGCGACACATATCCAGTGTGCAGTTCCTCTGGCATCAGGGCGGGATATCTAGATACTCTCCAAGGTCTGACATCATGAGTTCTGCTACTTTTAAAGCAAGCAGCGATGTTTTCAAATCTGTAATGATAAAGCTCCTCCAAAGCGCTATGGAAGCAGTTCCTGCCGTTGCTGCGTTAGTTCAAACGGTAACAACGGACTACTTTTCTTAGCGGATGCACGTCAATTTAAATCAATACATACAACTATTTTTTAAATCAATAAAATCATTTTCTAAATCCACAAAAGCATTTCAATTAACATCGGGAGTCATGTCGTTACTTTGTTGAGAATGTGGCCGTGTGATAAGCGGGATAATCACACCTTCATGCCGATCTAGATCCCTCCGCCTCGCGCTCCTGATCGGCCTGTCGGTGTTCTTCTCCCCATAACGACACATCACCCCTTCCTTAACGACACATCATGTTTCACACACATATAAATACTCATTATCAAATATTAAAAAATGATTTAAACACACGTGTATTTGCGTTTGGATAGGGACATGTAAAATATATTTTAATATTCTCTTAATTTCTAAATATGAGGGGATCTACGGCTAAAATAAAATATGACTTTATATAAAAATAAAGGAATAACCTGTCGAAAACCATCTCTTGCAGTTCTTTGTGGATTAATGACCGTTTCAAACTGTGACCTTTGACCTCAGGGATCATCCGGCAGTGTGTGACCTGCTGATATTACTCAGAGATGCCAGCGCCCTGCAGGGTTTACCGCTCTGGGACTAATGTGCAACTTGTTTGCAGCTCGTGACGGTTTACAGGCGTTCGGCTTCCGGAGAGGACTCGCTCTTTAAACTGAATTACTGCTTTCTGAAACATCAGCAGTTTCTCCTCCGCTCTGCTGAGAGACGAGTTCATCTGAGAGAGACGAGTTCATCTGAGAGAGACGAGTTCATCTGAGAGAGACGAGTTCATCTGAGAGAGACGAGTTTCATCTGAGAGAGACGAGTTTCATCTGAGAGAGACGAGTTTCATCTGAGAGAGACGAGTCATGAGAGAGACGAGTTTCATCTGAGAGAGACGAGTTCATCTGAGAGAGACGAGTTTCATCTGAGAGAGACGAGTTCATCTGAGAGAGACGAGTTCATCTGAGAGAGACGAGTTCATCTGAGAGAGACGAGTTCATCTGAGAGAGACGAGTTCATCTGAGAGAGACGAGTTCATCTGAGAGAGACGAGTTCATCTGAGAGAGACGAGTTTCATCTGAGAGAGACGAGTTCATCTGAGAGAGACGAGTTTCATCTGAGAGAGACGAGTTCATCTGAGAGAGACGAGTTCATCTGAGAGAGACGAGTTCATCTGAGAGAGACGAGTTCATCTGAGAGAGACGAGTTCATCTGAGAAGACGAGTTCATCTGAGAGAGACGAGTTCATCTGAGAGAGACGAGTTCATCTGGAGAGAGACGAGTTCATCTGAGAGAGACGAGTTCATCTGAGAGAGACGAGTTTCATCTGAGAGAGACCGAGTTCATCTGAGGAGAGACGAGTTCATCTGAGAGAGGACGAGTTTCATCTGAGAGAGCGAGTCATCTGAGAGAGACGAGTTCATCTGAGAGAGACGAGTTCATCTGAGAGAGACGAGTTCATCTGAGAGAGACGAGTTTCATCTGAGAGAGACGAGTTCATCTGAGAGAGACGAGTTCATCTGAGAGAGACGAGTTCATCTGAGAGAGACGAGTTCATCTGAGAGAGACGAGTTCATCTGAGAGAGACGAGTTTCAATCTGAGAGACGAGTTTCATCTGAGAGAGACGAGTTCATCTGAAGAGAGACGAGTTCATCTGAGAGAGACGAGTTTCATCTGAGAGAGACGAGTTCATCTGAGAGAGACGAGTTCATCTGAGAGAGACGAGTTCATCTGAGAGAGACGAGTTTCATCTGAGAGAGACGAGTTCATCTGAGAGAGACGAGTTCATCTGAGAGAGACGAGTTCATCTGAGAGAGACGAGTTCATCTGAGAGAGACGAGTTTCATCTGAGAGAAAAACCCTTTATATCTGAGCGGAGGAACAAAGGAGTCTCCTTCACAGACCACAGAAAGTATTTGGAGAGTGGATATTAAAGAACTCAGATCTTATACTTAAGGGAAAGTAGAAGTACTCAGATCTTGTACTTACTAAAAGTAGAAGTACTCAGATCTTGTACTTACTAAAAGTAGAAGTACTCAGATCTTGTACTTACTAAAAGTAGAAGTACTCAGATCTTGTACTTACTAAAAGTAGAAGTACTCAGATCTTGTACTTGAGTAAAAGTAGAAGTACTCAGATCTTGTACTTACTAAAAGTAGAAGTACTCAGATCTTGTACTTACTAAAAGTAGAAGTACTCAGATCTTGTACTTACTAAAAGTAGAAGTACTCAGATCTTGCACTTACTAAAAGTAGAAGTACTCAGATCTTGTACTTACTAAAAGTAGAAGTACTCAGATCTTGTACTTACTAAAAGTAGAAGTACTCAGATCTTGTACTTACTAAAAGTAGAAGTACTCAGATCTTGTACTTGAGTAAAAGTAGAAGTACTCAGATCTTGTACTTGAGTAAAAGTAGAAGTACCAGAGTGTAGTGAAAGTAGTCGTTGTGCAGATTGATCAGTGAAATGGAACTTAGAATATGTCAAACAACATCTTATAGCTTCTTACTCTGTGATGAGATGTTCCCGATGTTCAGAGCCTCTGTGAACGTCATCACAGAGGCTCTGAAGACGATGAGATGGTTCCCGATGTTCAGATATTTGTGAATCTGCATTGAGACGAAAATAAATGACGATATTCCCCTGAATATTACCCAGAATGCATCAGTAGAGAGTGCCTCGCTGTGTGCAACGAGGCCTCGAGTTTCAAAGGTCAACAGCTCCTGCGGGTACACACAGAGCATTGGCTGCATAACGACGGTCTGCGTGCGGGACCTGAGACAGAGTCGCACGTGGGGGGGGGGGGGGGGAGAGAAACCTCGTCTAAAAACACGGCAACTAATGATGACATCAGACTTAAGATAAAGGATCACTCAGAGCACCGATTAAAGGAATCACTACCCATTTACTTCCCGATCAACAGATCAGACGAGTGAATAACATCAACTCTGAGAAGCTAAAGCTTGATGGGAAGAAACTCCAGAGTTAAGATAATGGGATTTGAAGGTTTTCACTCCGCAAGAAACTCCACTCTTTAGTGACTTTGGTTTAAAGCCGCGTTCCTTCTCGACACGTTCAAGTCTTCGTGCATCGTTTTGAAGCCGAATCACGAAAAACAGCCGGCAGAGAAAGGGCGACTCGACACCGTCCCTCACTCGTCTGCTCGTTTACTAATTCAGGTCAAAAGCACCTCGGGAGCTGCAGGGCGTTAGCATTAGCTTAGCTCAACGGCTGAGCCCACATGACCCAATGGGGCTTCTACAGGTTTGCTGTTGGGTTGTGGGAGAAATCAGAGAGCCAATCAGGGCACCCGTCTGAGGGTATGATGCTCACTTGAGGGGGCGACATGTCCCGGGTTCAGATCCCGGAAGACTCGGTTTGTGACCTCGAGAGAGTTTACAAAAATACTGAGATGTATAACAAAGTTTAATTTATACTACATCTGGAGAACTCAGTGTGTAGTGTCTCTACTTTAAAGAGTCCTCTCCTGCTGATGTTCAGGTGTATATCAGTGTGTAGTGTCTCTACTTTAAAGAGTCCTCTCCTGCTGATGTTCAGGTATCAGTATGTAGTGTCTCTACTTTAAAGAGTCCTCTCCTGCTGATGTTCAGGTGTATATCAGTATGTAGTGTCTCTACTTTAAAGAGTCCTCTCCTGCTGATGTTCAGGTGTATATCAGTATGTAGTGTCTCTACTTTAAAGAGTCCTCTCCTGCTGATGCTCAGGTGTATATCAGTATGTAGTGTCTCTACTTTAAAGAGTCCTCTCCTGCTGATGTTCAGGTGTGTATCAGTATGTAGTGTCTCTACTTTAAAGAGTCCTCTCCTGCTGGTGTTCAGGTGTATATCAGTATGTAGTGTCTCTACTTTAAAGAGTCCTCTCCTGCTGATGTTCAGGGTGTATATCAGTATGTAGTGTCTCTACTTTAAAGAGTCCTCTCCTGCTGATGTTCAGGTGTATATCAGTATGTAGTGTCTCTACTTTAAAGAGTCCTCTCCTGCTGATGTTCAGGTGTATATCAGTATGTAGTGTCTCTACTTTAAAGAGTCCTCTCCTGCTGATGTTCAGGTGTATATCAGTATGTAGTGTCTCTACTTTAAAGAGTCCTCTCCTGCTGATGTTCAGGTGTATATCAGTATGTAGTGTCTCTACTTTAAAGAGTCCTCTCCTGCTGATGTTCAGGTGTATATCAGTATGTAGTGTCTCTACTTTAAAGAGTCCTCTCCTGCTGATGTTCAGGTGTATATCAGTATGTAGTGTCTCTACTTTAAAGAGTCCTCTCCTGCTGATGTTCAGGTGTATATCAGTATGTAGTGTCTCTACTTTAAAGAGTCCTCTCCTGCTGATGTTCAGGTGTATATCAGTATGTAGTGTCTCTACTTTAAAGAGTCCTCTCCTGATGATGTTCAGGTGTATATCAGTATGTAGTGTCTCTACTTTAAAGAGTCCTCTCCTGCTGATGTTCAGGTGTATATCAGTATGTAGTGTCTCTACTTTAAAGAGTCCTCTCCTGCTGATGTTCAGGTGTATATCAGTATGTAGTGTCTCTACTTTAAAGAGTCCTCTCCTGCTGATGTTCAGGTGTATATCAGTATGTAGTGTCTCTACTTTAAAGAGTCCTCTCCTGCTGATGTGCAGGTGTATATCAGTATGTAGTGTCTCTACTTTAAAGAGTCCTCTCCTGCTGATGTTCAGGTGTATATCAGTATGTAGTGTCTCTACTTTAAAGAGTCCTCTCCTGCTGATGTTCAGGTGTATATCAGTATGTAGTGTCTCTACTTTAAAGAGTCCTCTCCTGCTGATGTTCAGGTGTATATCAGTATGTAGTGTCTCTACTTTAAAGAGTCCTCTCCTGCTGATGTTCAGGTGTATATCAGTATGTAGTGTCTCTACTTTAAAGAGTCCTCTCCTGCTGATGTTCAGGTGTATATCAGTATGTAGTGTCTCTACTTTAAAGAGTCCTCTCCTGCTGATGTTCAGGTGTATATCAGTATGTAGTGTCTCTACTTTAAAGAGTCCTCTCCTGCTGATGTTCAGGTGTATATCAGTATGTAGTGTCTCTACTTTAAAGAGTCCTCTCCTGCTGTAATCTGACCCCACTACAGTAACACAACTCCTCACAAAGCAGAAGTCTGGAGAGCTCATGTAGCCGGTGAGTCTCTGAGAGTGAATGAAATGTCCCTCAGTGGAACATCCGGGAACTCTTCCAGGAGTTCATTCCCTCAGCTGCGTCCTCCGTAGCACCCCTGCAGAGGAGACTCAGCTTTCTCCCGTTTACAAGTGTACGTTAAATGTACGAGGACATTTGGATATCAGCCATTACCCAGCATGCAAAGCGTCACATATCTGCAGCCAGAAAGCAAAACGTGTTCAGACTTCTAACTTATTATTTTAACATCAAGTTCATAACCTCAAGGCTGCGAGCGGCGTGCCAGTAATCCAATAAATATGCAGGATCATTTCCTGCAGAGGACTTTGATCCCCGACTACAATAAGTGCCATTGTGCCGTCACATAAGGTCAACACACACGGCCATAAACAAGGACGTGGTGCGGAGGGAGCAAGAGTCAAAGGTGTGTCAGAAGTCAGGAGCCTTTGGAGAGGCCTACGGAGTGGAGCTATGGACCGTGTATGTTTTGAATGGGTTACGGAGCCACAAACTGCAAGGCCATGAATAGAGAGCGGTGACAGCATATAAGACAACATGTGCTTTCTACAGTCAGAGTGAGGTTTCACACACTTCAGAGAACACACACTTCAGAGAACACACACTTCAGAGAACACACAGTGACACAGTACGCACAGAGAGCTCTTATGCAATCACTGGAGAACACACAGTGTACAGGCTGATAGAGGATGCCCCATCAGATGCTACCACCTCTCTCTCTGTGTGTGTGCGCGCGCGCGCGTGCGCGCGCGTGTGTGTGTGTGTGTGTGTGTGTGTGTGTGTGTGTGTGTGTGTGTGTGTGTGTGTGTGTGTGTGTGTGTGTGTGTGTGTGTGTGTGTGTGTGTGTGTGTGTGTGTGTGTGTGTGTAGGCCGCAGCCATGCCCATATGGTGATATCTGACATACTGGTTGAACAACAACACAGCCTCTTCACATCATGTTCGCGCCACTGATTTCTCCCTTCCCTCTGAACTCCCTTTGATGTGATGAAGCTCGTGCTAAAACGCTCTTTTAAAGCTCGATGTGCGCGTGCCTCTAGCTGTTTAAAAAGCGTCAAAATTAAGAATCGCGTGGTTTATCAGCTGTTTATATAAAGTATGATGAATTCATTATGACTTGTTCTGATTAAGGAGATAGTTATCTTCAATTCGGCGTATAAATATTCAACCAATCATGATTATTTTTCCAAATAGGCAACTTTTAAGCATTGTTTGTCTACATTTTCTTTCATGAGAATCCACCCTTTGGACGCGATGGCAGCGCCGGTGAGTGTGGTGGAAAAGTTGAAACCCAATAAAATAAAAGGAGGTAAAGTGGATTTTATTTATGCCGAATTGTATCCCGTCAACCATTTGTTCTGAATACAATTATTACCAATGTATTCTTAAATACATTCCTCTTGTAATCTTCCAAAAACTTTCAATTGACATATATTTGAAGGACGTCTGGCGCCGACCAATCCAAGCACCATGTATGTTGCTTGAAACATCACATATTGCAGCTTTAAACGTAGGAATCAAACTACAAAATGATAATATTACTAGCTACTGTTGCAGTTTAACTAAACAACCACCAAATGTAAGGTGTGTGTGTGTGATTTAGCAGGTGTGTGTGGACGGTTTTCCTCCCTGCTAAGTGTTGAAAAGCTAACATCACGGATGATTTCTCCCCCCCCCCTCGCACACCGGAGCAGGAACAACGGCTGTCGGTGTTTCCTACCTCGTTTGAGCGTGAACTCCCAGCACTTGTTTACCGGTATGAATGTAGTTGTTATCCCGGTGTATCTCCGGTTCTCCTGGGTGTCTCCTCTCCTCTCTTTCCCCCACCCTGCAGAGCTCCTTCTCCCGCAGAGATCCTGGGAAACCGGCCCCGTGACGTCACGCGCTGTATAAATAGGGCGAACCTGCAGGGGGCGCTGTCCGGGATGTAAAATGATGTATTGATTTATTTTTAACTATTTATAAATAATATATACAATTTGATTTATTATAAATATAACGTAGCATAGATGTATTATTTAAAAACACATTTTATTTATTTTTTATTATTATTTAAAAATTATTATTTTGATTTAAATAATACATGTCATTTTCTTTGCTTTTGTATTATATAATCATATACATTTTTTGCATTGTTATTCTTTATATTATTATGTATACAACATTTTAATATTGTTATTATTATTTATTTAACTTTTAATATTATTGTTATTTATTCCTTTTTTTAATATTATAATTTATTTAACTTTTAAATATTATTATAATTTATTTAACTTTTAAATATTATTATAATTTATTTAACTTTTTAATATTATAATTTATTTAACTTTTTAATATTATAATTTATTTAACTTTTAATATTATTATAATTTATTTAACTTTTTAATATTATTGTTATTTATTCCTTTTTTTTAATATTATAATGTATTTAACTTTTTAATATTATTATAATTTATTTAACTTTTTAACATTATTGTTATTTATTCCTTTTTTTAATATTATAATTTATTTAACTTTTTAATATTATTATAATTTATTTAACTTTTAATATTATTGTTATTTATTCCTTTTTTTAATATTATAATTTATTTAACTTTTAAATATTATTATAATTTATTTAACTTTTAAATATTATTATAATTTATTTAACTTTTAAATATTATTATAATTTATTTAACTTTTAATATTATAATTTATTTAACTTTTTAATATTATAATTTATTTAACTTTTAATATTATTGTTATTTATTTAACTTTTTAATATTATTGTTATTTATTCCTTTTTTAATATTATAATTTATTTAACTTTTTAATATTATTATAATTTATTTAACTTTTTAATATTATTGTTATTTATTCCCTTTTTTAATATTATAATTTATTTAACTTTTTAATATTATTATAATTTATTTAACTTTTAATATTATTGTTATTTATTCATTTTTTTGATATTATTAACTTCTTCATTTTTCATTTTTATAATTTGTATTTAATTTTTGCTGACATTTTCTTTAAGTCCTGATTTAACTTCTTCATATTTTTTTAATGTAAATGAACTTGTTGGCCCTTCAAGTCTTCTGTGTTGAATCTCCTCCACAGCTTCTCGTTGTTACCGTGTCGCTTTGAGCAGTAACCTTTGGGCGGTCAGGGATTAACAGATATAACGTCGATCATAGGCTTAAAACAGATTCATAAAAAGCTCTTGGTTGACGAAGAAATCTCATCTTTTTGATCTTCAACAGATGGGCGTTCTCTAATTATCCAAAATATCTCACATGAATTAGATGTATTGTGGTTTCCCCTATCAGGAACACTAACCCTATTTAATGTCAACTCCTCCCAGCGAGGAAGACCATGAGATGTGGTTAAAAACTCTTAAAGCCACTAAGAGGATTTTAAAATGAGGTAATTGCCACTTTTACATTATTACATTACATTAAAGTAATTCACTTAGAGTGAAACCATAATGCTATATTTAAACATATAGTGCCAAACTGCTCAAACCGCTCTTCTGCAGCTCCGTTAGAGAAATGCAGAACTTGGATCCTTCGCTTGAAAAAGAAGAAGAAGAGGAGGCGGAGCTAATGCCTGATCAGAACTCTACCGGAGATAAAGTTAAATTCTGCTGTGATAAAACGCCATCCTGTTCTAAACCACATCAAGGATTATCTCTGAAACAGCATGGAGCTCAAATGCTTTCTCTCTTGCGGGTTTATCACAAGGTGAGTTCCTTTTTTGATGTTCTGCTTTTTAAACATGTGCTCTCCAGCACAGGTTAGCTCTGAGTGTTAGCGAGGCTAATGTAAACAAAGACGTCAGGCATTGTTTCTGATAGCAACTCTCTGCGGGTCCGCCGACGTGACAGCGGATGCAAATCTGTATCCGTTCGTTGTTCACCGGTTTTTAAAAGATTTGGGTACGGACGAAAAGAGAGAGGGTTTTGTTTTCTGACGCTGCGTGAGTTCCCGACGCCCCGGAGACACAAAGTGCATTTAGCGAGATAGTCCCCTTTAAGTGAATCACTGTTTCCAAAAGCACACTTCACTTAACTTAACATGTTAATTAATATCAAAGGATTCTCTTAAGTGGGATCACAACAACACGATTCAAGACTCGTGAATATTTTAGAGTCCGGGAACAAAACACCTGAGAGCGATAATATTTGTATATATATATATATATATATATATATATATATATATATATATATATAAACTATCATATATTTGTTATTTTGCATTTGCAATGTCCGTATTGTTTTTATTGATTGAACATTTAACCTTTTTTTGAGTCTCTGAATAACTGGAAACCATTGGTTCATGTTCATCACACACACACACACACACACACACACACACACACACACACACACACACACACACACACACACACACACACACACACACACACACACACACACACACACACACACACACACACACACACACACACACACACACACACACACACACACACACACACACAGGAACGCTCTGAACATCCCGACAGCAATGAATATCTGAAGAGCTTTGACAACAGATCCATAAAGAAATGTCATCCAGGGTTCATACACTTTCACACCAATGATTTTCAATGACCTTCAATGACCTTTACATGACCTTTACCTAAGTTTCCATGACCAAAACAATCACTCTTTATCAGCGGTACCACTGAAAATGGTTTAACATGGAACAGGAAAATAAGGTCCAATAGGCTCACGAGCTTCTACTCAAATCTCTACCAGCAAAACACCTCGTCAGTTAAACGCCATTGTACGTTTCATTACTACGCGATACAGTATCTATCATTATAGTATTACTATTTCGGCGATTAGCTAAAATATAAATTATATTTGATGCAACTTTAGTTACATTTCCACGACTTTTCCAAAACTTTGGGAAAAATATTGTTTTCCAGGGCCTGGAATTTGCATTTTGAATTTCCATGACCTCTCCAGGTGGACCTGCTCATCTGTGGAGCCGTGGCGCTGTAGAAAGCTCGACCAATCACCTGAGCCGGCTAAAGTAACTGGATGGCCTACCTGCCTGTCAGCCTTCCACCTGTGCACACACTCACCTCATTGGTCATGTGTGTGTTCGTGTGTGTTGGAGGAGGGGCTCTGTGAGGAAGGGGCACATTTTTCAAATTCGAGCCACTCGAGCTGCTTTCTCCAAAATGACCGACCCCACCTTTAAAATCACTTCACCGACGAAAAACGTTTAATTTTATTTAAACTACAAACTGCCTACACAATATGAATTATATATAAATATTACAATATCTTTTGAAAATAGCCAGGGCCCAAGAGTTCAGAGCTTTTCATCTCAATCAGATCCGATCAGATGTTGAAGTCCCATGTGTTCTGATCCAGGATCGAGTCGGCCAGATGTTGTCCCTGGAGTTCAAAGCAAGTCAGGATCAGCCTGATCCAGATTACGACTTTTCAAGATGACTAGATCCTGAATATCAGCGCTTTAATCCCACCGAGCGCCATCTAGTGGACATGAGAGGTACTACAAGGAAGACAAGAGCCCACGTTGCAGAGACATCTATTGTCCGCACTTCCTTCTGAAAGGTGATGACAGATGATGGACTTTTCTTTTGTTGAAGATATTTTTTCTTTCATCTAAATTACATTTGTGATTGACAATCTTTGTTGAGATACTTTATGAGCATAAACATTTATGTCAACATCTGGTTGAGAACTAAATAGGCCACAAACGTGACCAGCAAATGAAAGATAACATGTATTCCCCATGAAGGCTAAACATGGTGTATTATTTCAGTTAACAAACTTTGCCATCTCATTTAAATTGAAACATATTTTTAAATAAATGGTACATGTTGCTCTGTAATCCACTGGAAACCCGGCCCTCTGGTGGGATCAGGGTCATCCAGTTCTTTGGGATCAAACCCAAGCGGCAAACTGTGGGGTCGAGCCGTGAAGCCAATGCGGAAGTGCCACACACTGCAGTTCATACATGGGCCGCTAGGGACTGGCTGCAGAAAGGAGCACTCTCCATAGACCCCCATGTTAACATGCTTTACAGCAGAGACATGTTTCTACCCCTGGCTCCAAACATGTTCCTACCCCTGGCTCCAAACATGTTCCTACCCCTGGCTCCAAACATGTTCCTACCCCTGGCTCCAAACATGTTATTATGGATATAGTTAGATTCCACCTTCATGATTATGGATCTGTGAGTGAATTGTTTTCTAACCCTTTCATTTATATTAGGTCTTAAAGTTATGCATAAATTAGGGCGTGGTCACGTTGATTGACAGATAAGTGCTTCACTGTCAGCTAACAGCAACTCGTCCACTCTGCTAGGCTACAACCATAGAGGCTACAACGTTAGTTAGTTGTAGTTACTGTACTTGACCCTTTAGCTGTGTTCATGGTGATCGTGCCTTTTAGGGAATATTGTTACAAATACCAGATCATTAAAATGTGGTGCTGTGCGCTTGAATGTACCAACAGAACTTCCAAGAAGTCTAACATGATAATATTATACATGTTAACCCCGTTAGCAGGTGTTTGTGTGCTTGTTAGCTTAGCTTGTTATGTAGCTTGTTAGTCAGCTAAGGACGTAACCCTTTATACATATATACAAATCCAGATCTGATGGGGATTCAAAGTGTTGAACTCTTGGGCCCAGAGGTTAATATCGCATGACTTCTGGAGCTTTCTTAAAATATTTACACAATGATTAAAACATATTAATCTGAAATGTGGATTTATTGACTATTTAAGTTGGTAAAGTGATAGTTTTATCTTTAATGGGAAATGGCATCACTTTACTGAAATGATACTTTAACCCAAAACAATATCAATATTTTACAGATGACTTCTGGAGCTTTCTTAAAATATTTAGTTAATGACATCTCAACAAAATATTAATCTGAAATGTGGATTTAATCACACACACACACACACAAATACACACACACACAGACACACACACACAGTCAAATACACACACACACACACACAGTCAAATACACACACACACACTCACAGTCAAATACACACACACACACTCAAATACTCTCACACTCAAAGACACACATAGTCAAAGACACACACACTCACACTCTCACACACACACACACAGTCAAATACACACACACACACACACACACAGTCAAATACACACACACACACAGTCAAATACACACACACACACTCACACTCACACTCTCACACTCAAAGACACACATAGTCAAAGACACACACACTCACACTCTCACACACACACACAGTCAAATACACACAGTCAAATACTCTCACACTCAAAGACACACACACACACACACTCACACTCTCACACTCAAAGACACACACATAGTCAAAGACACTCACACTCTCACACTCAAAGACACACATAGTCAAAGACACACACACACACAGTCAAATACACTCACTCACAGTCAAAGACACACACACACACACACACACACACACACACTCACAGTCAAATACTCTCACACTCAAAGACACACACACACATAGTCAAAGACACACACACTCACACACACAGTCAAAGACACACACACACACACACACACACACACTCACAGTCAAATACTCTCACTCACAGTCAAAGACACACACACTCACACTCTCACACTCAAAGACACACATAGTCAAAGACACATAGTCAAAGACACACATAGTCAAAGACACACATAGTCAAAGACACACACACACACACACACACACACACACCTCTTTGCATCTGGAGTTGCTTTTAATGCTGAAAATCGAAGAGACACAACGAGCACTGAACAGCGATAGAAAATAAGGAGGCGATCCATGAGAACAAGTTAACGGGCGACTTCATGAACTACAAAGGCAGCGGGAGAAACTCCGGCGTATTTACACGTCATCTTTTAATCAGTACAAAGTTAAAAGGTGTGTTTAATGTCTGTGGGAAACGGGAGCTACGGGGAGGAGGAGGGGAAACTAGCAGCGTACAATTGAGGGGGGGGGGAGGTCAGGAGAGGGGGGTGTTTCAGGGGCTGATGGGTACGTGTGGAGGACCATTTGGAGTCTGTGGGGTTTCGGGAACTTCAGGGCAGCGAGGGGAAGCTGAAACTTCCTTTCTGTCCACTTCCTGTCGCTCTTTGATCTTCAGTATCAGCTGTTTGATCTCCTCGCGCTTCGTCCTCATTCGCTGCTGAGGAAACCAGTCGGACAGGTTCACGGGCAGGTGGAAGCTGGGGATGGGGTTCTGTGGGGAAGAGAGTCAAAGAACGTTTATTATTTTATAGGCAGCTTTGGATTATTGCTGTGATAAGTTGTAGAAGTAATAATAATAAAATCATTTTTTTATTAGAGCGCTTTTGCAGGTGCTCAAAGCGCTCTACAATTACACATTACACATATTGGGATTCGAACTGGAGTTTACCAACGCTCTAACCCACTGCGCCAAAAATGCCCCAGTACAGTAGT
>CADEHL010000690.1:0-25191 GCA_902827135.1 Harpagifer antarcticus
GGCTGAAACTAGTTGATGAGAGACTGAAACTAGTTGATGAGACTGAAACTAGTTGATGAGAGGCGAAACTAGTTGATGAGAGGCTGAAACTATTTGATGAGAGGCTTGAAACTAGTTGATGAGAGGACTGAAACTAGTTGAGAGAGGCTGAAACTAGTTTGATGAGAGACTGAAACTAGTTGATGAGAGGCTGAAACTAGTTGATGAGAGGCTGAAACTAGTTGATGAGAGGCTGAAACTATTTGATGAGAGCTGAAACTAGTTGATGAGAGACGAAACTAGTTGATGAGAGGCTGAAACTAGTTTGATGAGAGGCTGAACTAGTTGATGAGAGGCTGAAACTAGTTGATGAGAGGCTGAAACTAGTTGATGAGAGGCTGAAACTAGTTGATGAGAGGCTGAAACTAGTTGATGAGAGACTGAAACTAGTTGATGAGAGGCTGAAACTAGTTGATGAGAGGCTGAAACTAGTTGATGAGAGGCTGAAACTAGTTGATGAGAGGCTGAAACTAGTTGATGAGAGGCTGAAACTAGTTGATGAGAGGCTGAAACTATTTGATGAGAGGTTGAAACTAGTTGATGAGAGACTGAAACTAGTTGATGAGAGGCTGAAACTAGTTGATGAGAGACTGAAACTAGTTGATGAGAGGCTGAAACTAGTTGATGAGAGGCTGAAACTAGTTGATGAGAGGCTGAAACTATTTGATGAGAGGCTGAAACTAGTGATAGAGACTGAAACTAGTTGATGAGAGGCTGAAACTAGTTGATGAGAGACTGAAACTAGTTGATGAGAGGCTGAAACTAGTTGATGAGAGGCTGAAACTAGTTGATGAGAGGCTGAAACTATTTGATGAGAGGCTGAAACTAGTTGATGAGAGACTGAAACTAGTTGATGAGAGGCTGAAACTAGTTGATGAGAGGCTGAAACTAGTGATGAGAGGCTGAAACTAGTGGATGAGAGGCTGAAACTAGTTGATGAGAGGCTGAAACTAGTTGATGAGAGGCTGAAACTAGTTGATGAGAGGCTGAACTATGTTGATGAGAGGCTGAAACTAGTTGATGAGAGGCTGAAACTAGTGGATGAGAGGCTGAAACTAGTTGATGAGAGGCTGAAACTAGTGATGAGAGCTGAACTAGTTGATGAGAGGATGAAACTAGTTGATGAGAGGCTGAAACTAGTGGATGAGAGGCTGAAACTAGTTGATGAGAGGCTGAAACTAGTTGATGAGAGGCTGAAACTAGTTGATGAGAGGCTGAAACTAGTTGATGAGAGACTGAAACTAGTTGATGAGAGGCTGAAACTAGTTGATGAGAGACTGAAACTAGTTGATGAGAGGCTGAAACTAGTTGATGAGAGGCTGAAACTAGTTGATGAGAGGCTGAAACTAGTTGAGAGGCTGAAACTAGTTGATGAGAGGCTGAAACTAGTTGATGAGAGGCTGAAACTAGTTGATGAGAGGCTGAAACTAGTTGATGAGAGGCTGAAACTAGTTGATGAGAGGATGAAACTAGTTGATGAGAGGCTGAAACTAGTGGATGAGAGGCTGAAACTAGTTGAGAGACTGAAACTAGTTGATGAGAGGCTAAAACTAGTTGATGAGAGGCTGAAACTAGTTGAGAGACTGAAACTAGTTGATGAGAGGCTGAAACTAGTTGATGAGAGGCTGAAACTAGTTGATGAGAGGCTGAAACTAGTTGAGAGACTGAAACTAGTTGATGAGAGGCTGAAACTCGTGGATGAGAGGCTGAAACTAGTTGATGAGAGGCTGAAACTAGTTGATGAGAGGCTGAAACTAGTTGATGAGAGGCTGAAACTAGTTGAGAGGCTGAAACTCGTTGATGAGAGACTGAAACTAGTTGATGAGAGGCTGAAACTAGTTGATGAGAGGCTGAAACTAGTTGAGAGGCTGAAACTCGTGGATGAGAGGCTGAAACTAGTTGATGAGAGGCTGAAACTAGTTGATGAGAGGCTGAAACTAGTTGATGAGAGGCTGAAACTAGTTGATGAGAGGCTGAAACTAGTTGATGAGGGGCTGAAACTAGTTGATGAGAGGCTGAAACTAGTTGATGAGAGACTGAAACTAGTTGATGAGAGGCTGAAACTAGTTGATGAGAGGCTGAAACTAGTTGATGAGAGGCTGAAACTAGTGGATGAGAGGCTGAAACTAGTGGATGAGAGGCTGAAACTAGTTGATGAGAGGCTGAAATCGTCCTCAGTTAACGGACTCATCTGTGGTCCAGCTGTTCTTCTTCTATGGTTGTTGACGGCCTGTTGTCCGCAGCACTCACTCTGAGTGTTTCGGCTCTCAATTGGATTTCTCCTGCCCTCTGCTCAGTGATCTGCAGACTGCGAGCAGAAGAGTCACAGCACTTCAGTTTCAGACTTCATTTAGGAGAAAAATGTGTGCAATAGAAATATAAAATCAAAGGAACGTTAAACATGGGAAGGAAACATAGAGGCGACCCTTTTTCTATTAAAATGTACTTAAGAGTGAGTACAGATAAACAGCAAGTCGTTAGCGTTGCACACTCCCCTGTGTCTCCCCTGCATACTCCTGCAGAGAGGTTCATTGTGACGGCAGAACAGAGACGGCTTCATGTTGACCAAGAAGCAGGCAGAGAAAGAACCATTACAGATAAGAACATAAACAAGTTACACTAAATACACATCCTGTTAGAGTTCTGGAGATTGGAGCATCTCTCTCTGAAGAAACACGGCTTCTCTCCAGCCGTGAGGCGAGGGGAGAATGCAGATGATCTGTGTGATTGCATGAGGGGAGGGGGGGGGGGGGGGAAATGGAGACACAGATTGAAAACCATCAAAGAGAGAGAGAACCTGGAGAATAAAGATGAACACATGAGAGAAGGGAAATATTACAACCACTGATGGTTACTCTAGCAGCAATCTCATACTTTAAAGAGTCCTCTCCTGCTGATGTTCAGGTGTATATCAGTACGTAGTGTCTCTACTTTAAAGAGTTCTCTCCTGCTGATGTTCAGGTGTATATCAGTATGTAGTGTCTCTACTTTAAAGAGTCCTCTCCTTCTGATATTCAGGTGTATATCAGTATGTAGTGTCTCTACTTTAAAGAGTCCTCTCCTGCTGATGTTTCAGGTGTATATCAGTATGTAGTGTCTCTACTTTAAAGAGTCCTCTCCTGCTGATGTTCAGGTGTATATCAGTACGTAGTGTCTCTACTTTAAAGAGTCCTCTCCTTCTGATATTCAGGTGTATATCAGTATGTAGTTGTCTCTACTTTAAAGAGTCCTCTCCTGCTGATGTTCAGGTGTATATCAGTATGTAGTGTCTCTACTTTAAAGAGTCCTCTCCTGCTGATGTTCAGGTGTATAGCAGTATGTAGTGTCTCTACTTTAAAGAGTCCTCTCCTGCTGATGTTCAGGTGTATATCAGTATGTAGTGTCTCTACTTTAAAGAGTCCTCTCCTTCTGCTATTCAGGTGTATATCAGTATGTAGTGTCTCTACTTTAAAGAGTCCTCTCCTGCTGATGTTCAGGTGTATATCAGTATGTAGTGTCTCTACTTTAAAGAGTCCTCTCCTGCTGATGTTCAGGTGTATATCAGTACGTAGTGTCTCTACTTTAAAGAGTCCTCTCCTTCTGATATTCAGGTGTATATCAGTATGTAGTGTCTCTACTTTAAAGAGTCCTCTCCTGCTGATGTTCAGGTGTATATCAGTATGTAGTGTCTCTACTTTAAAGAGTCCTCTCCTGCTGATGTTCAGGTGTATATCAGTATGTAGTGTCTCTACTTTAAAGAGTCCTCTCCTGCTGATGTTCAGGTGTATATCAGTACGTAGTGTCTCTTACTTTAAAGAGTCCTCTCCTGCTGATGTTCAGGTGTATATCAGTATGTTGTGTCTCTACTTTAAAGAGTCCTCTCCTGCTGATGTTCAGGTGTATATCAGTATGTAGTGTCTCTACTTTAAAGAGTCCTCTCCTGCTGATGTTCAGGTGTATATCAGTATGTTGTGTCTCTACTTTAAAGAGTCCTCTCCTGCTGATGTTCAGGTGTATATCAGTATGTTGTGTCTCTACTTTAAAGAGTCCTCTCCTGCTGATGTTCAGGTGTATATCAGTATGTAGTGTCTCTACTTTAAAGAGTCCTCTCCTGCTGATGTTCAGGTGTATATCAGTATGTAGTGTCTCTACTTTAAAGAGTCCTCTCCTGCTGATGTTCAGGTGTATATCAGTGTGTAGTGTCTCTACTTTAAAGAGTCCTCTCCTGCTGGTGTTCAGGTGTATATCAGTATGTAGTGTCTCTACTTTAAAGAGTTCTCTCCTGCTGATGTTCAGGTGTATATCAGTATGTAGTGTCTCTACTTTAAAGAGTCCTCTCCTGCTGATGTTCAGGTGTATATCAGTATGTAGTGTCTCTACTTTAAAGAGTCCTCTGCAGCTGCTCTGAACTGATTATTCAGACACGTTGGAGTTTCACTGCAAATTCAGCTAACCCCTTTCTGACTGAACATACTTCATCAGGGACTCTTTAAAGAGGTGTTCCTCTCCTCTGACCTGCTCTCTTACTTCATCAGGAACTCTTTAAAGAGGTGCTGTTGTTCCTCGCCTCTGACCTGCTCTCTTACTTCATCAGGGACTCTTTAAAGAGGTGCTCCTCTCCTCTGACCTGCTCTCTTACTTCATCAGGGACTCTTTAAAGAGGTGCTCCTCTCCTCTGACCTGCTCTCTTACTTCATCAGGAACTCTTTAAAGAGGTGCTCCTCTCCTCTGACCTGCTCTCTTACTTCATCAGGAACTCTTTAAAGAGGTGCTCCTCTCCTCTGACCTGCTCTCTTACTTCATCAGGAACTCTTTAAAGAGGTGCTCCTCTCCTCTGACCTGCTCTCTTACTTCATCAGGAACTCTTTAAAGAGGTGTTCCTCTCCTCTGACCTGCTCTGTGTGTTTTGCTCCTCAGACTCAGACTACATCAGCGAGGAGGAGAAGCAGAAAGTGGAGCTGATGTTAGCGTTCCTGACCGAGGAGAACCAGCAGGCAGCAGCTAGTACCGCCGTGAGTACATACTGAGAATACTACTACTGCAGATACTTCTACTGCAGATACTACTACTACTGCAGATACTTCTACTGCAGATACTACTACGATTACATTTAGCTGACGCTTTTTATCCAAAGCGACTTACAATTGCAGGGACATTCTCCCTGGAGTAACTAAGGGGCACACTAGTGGTGGTGTTCCTGGCGGGATTTGAACTCACAACCTTCCGATCTTCAGCCCACCTCACTATCCATTAGACCACCACTATCCCTCTATCACTATACCACTGCAAATACTACCACTGCAAATACTACTACTGCAGATACTACCACTGCAAATACTACTACTGCAGATACTTCTACTGCAGATACTACTACTGCAGATACTACTACTGCAGATACTACGACGATACTACTACTGCAGATACTACTACTGCAGATACTACTACTGCAGATACTACTACTGACGATACTACTACTGACGATACTACTACTGCAGATACTTCTACTAACGATACTACTACTGACGATACTACTACTGCAGATACTACTACTGACGATACTACTACTGCAGATACTACTACTGCAGCTACTACTACTGACGATACTACTACTGCAGATACTACTACTGCAGATACTACTACTGACGATACTACTACTGCAGATACTACTACTGACGATACTACTACTGCAAATACTACTACTGACGATACTACTACTGACGATACTACTACTGCAGATACTACTACTGACGATACTACTACTGCAGATACTTCTACTGCAGATACTACTACTGACGATACTACTACTGCAGATACTACTACTGACGATACTACTACTGCAGATACTACTACTGCAGCTACTACTACTGACGATACTACTACTGCAGATACTACTACTGCAGATACTACTACTGACGATACTACTACTGCAGATACTACTACTGCAAATACTACTACTGCAGATACTACAACTGCAAATACTACCACTGCAGATACTACTACTGACGATACTACTACTGACGATACTACTACTGCAGATACTACTACTGCAGCTACTACTACTGACGATACTACTACTGCAGATACTACTACTGCAGCTACTACTACTGACGATACTACTACTGACGATACTACTACTGACGATACTACTACTGCAGATACTACTACTGCAAATACTACCACTGCAGATACTACTACTGACGATACTACTACTGCAGATACTACTACTGCAGATACTACTACTGACGATACTACTACTGCAGATACTACTACTGCAAATACTACCACTGCAGATACTACTACTGACGATACTACTACTGCAGATACTTCTACTGCAGATACTACTACTGACGATACTACTACTGACGATACTACTACTGCAGATACTACTACTGCAAATACTACTACTGCAGATACTACTACTGCAAATACTACTACTGCAGATACTACTACTGCAAATACTACTACTGCAGCTACTACTACTGACGATACTACTACTGCAGATACTACTACTGACGATACTACTACTGCAGCTACTACTACTGCAGATACTACTACTGCAGATACTACTACTGCCGATACTACTACTGCCGATACTACTACTGACGATACTACTACTGCAGATACTACTACTGCAAATACTACCACTGCAGATACTACTACTGACGATACTACTACTGATGATACTACTACTGCAGCTACTACTACTGCAGATACTACTACTGACGATACTACTACTGACGATACTACTACTGACGATACTACTACTGCAAATACTACCACTGCAGATACTACCACTGACGATACTACTACTGACGATACTACTACTGCAGCTACTACTACTGCAGATACTACTACTGCAGATACTACTACTGCAGATACTACTACTGCCGATACTACTACTGCCGATACTACTACTGACGATACTACTACTGCAGATACTACTACTGCAAATACTACCACTGCAGATACTACTACTGACGATACTACTACTGATGATACTACTACTGCAGCTACTACTACTGCAGATACTACTACTGACGATACTACTACTGACGATACTACTACTGCAGATACTACTACTGCAAATACTACCACTGCAGATACTACCACTGCAAATACTACTACTGACGATACTACTACTGACGATACTACTACTGACGATACTACTACTGCAGATACTACTACTGCAGATACTACTACTGACGATACTACTACTGACGATACTACTACTGCAGATACTACTACTGCAGATACTACTACTGCAGATACTACTACTGCAGATACTACTACTGACGATACTACTACTGCAGATACTACTACTGACGATACTACTACTGCAAATACTACTACTGACGATACTACTACTGCAGATACTACTACTGACGATACTACTACTGACGATACTACTACTGCAAATACTACTACTGACGATACTACTACTGACGATACTACTACTGACGATACTACTACTGCAGATACTACTACTGACGATACTACTACTGACGATACTACTACTGCAGATACTACTACTGCAGATACTACCACTGCAAATACTACCACTGCAGATACTACTACTGACGATACTACTACTGACGATACTACTACTGCAGATACTACCACTGCAAATACTACCACTGCAGATACTACTACTGCAGATACTACTACTGACGATACTACTACTGCAGATACTACTACTGCAGATACTACCACTGCAAATACTACCACTGCAGATACTACTACTGACGATACTACTACTGACGATACTACTACTGCAGATACTACTACTGCAGATACTACTACTGACGATACTACTACTGACGATACTACTACTGACGATACTACTACTGCAAATACTACTACTGACGATACTACTACTGACGATACTACTACTGACGATACTACTACTGCAGATACTACTACTGACGATACTACTACTGACGATACTACTACTGACGATACTACTACTGCAGATACTACTACTGACGATACTACCACTGCAGATACTACTACTGCATATACTACTACTGACGATACTACTACTGACGATACTACTACTGACGATACTACTACTGCAGATACTACTACTGACGATACTACTACTGACGATACTACTACTGACGATACTACTACTGCAGATACTACTACTGACGATACTACTACTGACGATACTACTACTGCAGATACTACTACTGCAGATACTACCACTGCAAATACTACCACTGCAGATACTACCACTGCAGATACTACTACTGACGATACTACTACTGACGATACTACTACTGCAGATACTACTATTGCAGATACTACTACTGACGATACTACTACTGCAGATACTACTACTGACGATACTACTACTGACGATACTACTACTGACGATACTACTACTGACGATACTACTACTGCAGATACTACTACTGACGATACTACTACTGACGATACTACTACTGCAGATACTACTACTGCAGATACTACCACTGCAAATACTACCACTGCAGATACTACTACTGACGATACTACTACTGACGATACTACTACTGCAGATACTACTATTGCAGATACTACTACTGACGATACTACTACTGACGATACTACTACTGCAGATACTACTACTGCAGATACTACTACTGCATATACTTCTACTGCAGATACTACTACTGCATATACTTCTACTGCAGATACTACTACTGCAAATACTACCACTGACGATACTACTACTGCA
Organism: Harpagifer antarcticus; assembly: GCA_902827135.1. Classification (NCBI taxonomy): domain Eukaryota; kingdom Metazoa; phylum Chordata; class Actinopteri; order Perciformes; family Harpagiferidae; genus Harpagifer; species Harpagifer antarcticus. The sequence goes on from CADEHL010000690.1 coordinate 8,738, forward strand.
GATACTACTACTGCAGATACTACTACTGCAAATACTACCACTGCAGATACTACTACTGACGATACTACTACTGCAGATACTACTACTGACGATACTACTACTGCAGATACTACTACTGACGATACTACTACTGACGATACTACTACTGCATATACTTCTACTGCAGATACTACTACTGCAAATACTACCACTGACGATACTACTACTGCAGATACTTCTACTGCAGATACTACCACTGCAGATACTACTACTGCAGATACTACTACTGACGATACTACTACTGCAGATACTACTACTGCAGATACTACTACTGCAGATACTACTACTGCAGATACTACTACTGACGATACTACTACTGACGATACTACTACTGCAAATACTACCACTGCAGATACTACTACTGCAGATACTACTACTGACGATACTACTACTGCAGATACTACTACTGCAGATACTACTACTGCATATACTTCTACTGCAGATACTACTACTGCATATACTTCTACTGCAGATACTACTACTGCAAATACTACCACTGACGATACTACCACTGCAGATACTACTACTGCAGATACTACTACTGACGATACTACTACTGCAGATACTACCACTGCAAATACTACCACTGCAGATACTTCTACTGCAGATACTACTACTGCAGATACTACTACTGCAAATACTACTACTGCAAATACTACTACTGACGATACTACTACTGACGATACTACTACTGCAGATACTACTACTGCAGATACTTCTACTGCAAATACTACTACTGACGATACTACTACTGCAGATACTACTACTGAGAATACTACTACTGCAGATACTACTACTGCAGATACTACTACTGCAAATACTACTACTGCAAATACTACTACTGACGATACTACTACTGAGAATACTACTACTGCAGATACTACTACTGCAGATACTACTGCTGCAAATACTACCACTACAACTACAAATACTACCAGTACTACTACAAATACTACCACTACTACTGCAAATACTACCAGTACTACTGCAAATACTTCTACTGCAAATACTAACGTCAAACATCTTTACATTAGTGTGTATACTATGCTTTATATTAGTTAGAAATAGTATTTTAATATATTGTTTTAATCTAATAAGTACTCAGAGTTCAAACCTCTCGTAGTTCCCTCTCCTCTGAAACTGAGAGTTGTTCAGCCGCAGAGAGACACCACTTCCTGTAGAAACCTGATCTATATATATATATATATATATATACCATTAGTAATAACCCCCAGGGGTAACAGGAATCTCCCGGAGCCCCTGAACGCACCGCTGAGGTCTGACTCACTCTCTATTTTAATGAAAGTGCACCGAGGCCAGACATTGAATTATACATTCATAAATCAGAGCAGGTGTGAACAAGCAGAGCAAAGGTCAACACACACACACACACACACACACACACACACACACGCGCGTGCGTGCGTGCGCGCGCACACACACACACACATCAGAGTAAATCCTTAGGGGCTCGCTGTGGATCTGTTGATCTGACATCCCGAGCTGTTGTCTTGGCAAATATAAGAAAAGTGTGTGTGTGTGTGTGTGTGTGTGTGTGTGTGTGTGTGTGTGTGTGTGTGTGTGTGTGTGTGTGTGTGTGTGTGTGTGTGTGTGTGTGTGTGTGTGTGTGTGTGTGTAGATGGATGTTGGCAGCTTTTCAAACAGCCGAGTGATTTAATAACGTGGTGGCATCATGCGTCTCGTGCTTTAACACAACATAGACTCTGAATTATAAATATATATATAGTGAGATTCATATGACGTCAATATGGAACACTCACGCTCCTATTGGCTAGCTAGGAGAGGACTCTTTAAAGTAGAGACTCTACATACTGATATACACCTGAACATCAGCAGGAGAGGACTCTTTAAAGTAGAGACACTACATACTGATATACACCTGAACATCAGCAGGAGAGGACTCTTTAAAGTAGAGACACTACATACTGATATACACCTGAACATCAGCAGGAGAGGACTCTTTAAAGTAGAGACACTACATACTGATATACACCTGAACATCAGCAGGAGAGGACTCTTTAAAGTAGAGACACTACATACTGATATACACCTGAACATCAGCAGGAGAGGACTCTTTAAAGTAGAGACACTACATACTGATATACACCTGAACATCAGCAGGAGAGGACTCTTTAAAGTAGAGACACTACATACTGATATACACCTGAACATCAGCAGGAGAGGACTCTTTAAAGTAGAGACACTACATACTGATATACACCTGAACATCAGCAGGAGGGGACTCTTTAAAGTAGAGACACTACATACTGATATACACCTGAACATCAGAGGAGAGGACTCTTTAAAGTACAGACACTACATACTGATATACACCTGAACATCAGCAGGAGAGGACTCTTTAAAGTAGAGACACTACATACTGATATACACCTGAACATCAGCAGGAGAGGACTCTTTAAAGTAGAGACACTACATACTGATATACACCTGAACATCAGCAGGAGAGGGACTCTTTAAAGTAGAGACACTACATACTGATATACACCTGAACATCAGCAGGAGAGGACTCTTTAAAGTAGAGACACTACATACTGATATACACCTGAACATCAGCAGGAGAGGACTCTTTAAAGTAGAGACACTACATACTGATATACACCTGAACATCAGCAGGAGAGGACTCTTTAAAGTAGAGACACTACATACTGATATACACCTGAACATCAGCAGGAGAGGACTCTTTAAAGTAGAGACACTACATACTGATATACACCTGAACATCAGCAGGAGAGGACTCTTTAAAGTAGAGACACTACATACTGATATACACCTGAACACCAGCAGGAGAGGACTCTTTAAAGTAGAGACACTACATACTGATATACACCTGAACATCAGCAGAGAGGACTCTTTAAAGTAGAGACACTACATACTGATATACACCTGAACATCAGCAGGAGAGGACTCTTTAAAGTAGAGACACTACATACTGATATACACCTGAACATCAGCAGAGAGGACTCTTTAAAGTAGAGACACTACATACTGATATACACCTGAACATCAGCAGGAGAGGACTCTTTAAAGTAGAGACACTACATACTGATATACACCTGAACATCAGAGGAGAGGACTCTTTAAAGTAGAGACACTACATCTCGTGTAGCGATGGCTTTCAGAGCCGATGAGTTTGGTTGAGAAACAGAGAGTTCTTTCATTCGGCGGTTACTCCTCTCGGAGCTCGACTGATCCTCGTTAAAACACGAGAGCTGGGAGGAAATAAATCATAAAGCCTTCATGTTCCTGATTACAGGAATTCCTCTCGTATTGCTTTGACTCATCACTGAAGCAAGAACTGCTGGATCCTTTCTTCATAACGAGACACCGACTCGATCCAGCGATGGACTCATAATGAATAATCATGTACTTTTCCATGCAGCCGTACATCGGCGAGAAACAGAAGAAGTCAACCGTTCATACCCATAAGATAGTGAAGACTCCCTAACTCGGGGTTCAGTATCTTGTCCAATAAGACGTCGACCGATGGGCCGGCGATTGAAACCAGAGCTTCTGATTGGCCGCCCCTTTTGAACTAGACAAGAGCAAAATACATTAAGTCCATGAACCCGCTTCTAATACTCGTTATTACTACGAGTAACTAGAGGTCGCTCTGAGGGTACGAGGACGTTCAAAGCTCCTCTTCATCACCTGGTACAGCTCTACTGACGGGGGGTGGGACATTTGTTTTAGAGATCTGAACGAAAGTGAATTTAGTTTTTTAGTTCTGAGTAAAAAGTCAGAATTTTGGGAAAAGAAGTTTGAGAGAAACGTCAGAAATCTCATAAAGTAAAGTCATAATCTTTGGGAACAGGTCTGAAATCTGTTCCTGACGCGTCGCTGAGGCTGGAGCTTTATTATTTCCTCCTCAAAGTCATAGCCGTGTTGTTCCTTGGAAAGACTTTCTCACACATTAGTAAACCTGATAAACACATGTAACACTCAAACAGCGCCGTGCTGAGTTCAAGGGCATCTGTTTTCTCCGACAGAAGAAGTACAGGGCAGCTCCAACATCAACAAGGACACATTCAAACAGATCACAATCACTGAAGACGATATGTTCAAGACCCTCGAACGTTCTTCTGATCTGGGATTCATTTAGGATTTACTTCAGACTTTATTTCAATGTTCTTGGGAGGCTGTTGTTTATATTAGTGACTTTGTTAAACTGCTGCTGCTCCCGTTAACTTCCAGAAACTACGCTCGCTCCACCTGTGCCGCCGGGGGTCCTGCCTACTCCTTGCCCTGTTGCGTTGGTGGTCCAATCGACACCAGCCCTTGCTCCATCTGGGTCCCATCTGACGACAGAGGGTCTAAGGACAGAGGGTCTAAGGACAGAGGGTCTGAGGACAGAGGGTCTAAGGACAGAGGGTCTGAGGACAGAGGGTCTGAGGACAGAGGGTCTGAGGATAGAGGGTCTAAGGACAGGGTCTGAGGACAGAGGGTCTAAGGACAGAGGGTCTGAGGACAGAGGACAGAGGGTCTGAGGACAGAGGGTCTAAGGACAGAGGGTCTGAGGACAGAGGGTCTGAGGACAGAGGGTCTAAGGACAGAGGGTCTGAGGACAGAGGGTCTGAGGACAGAGGGTCTGAGGACAGAGGGTCTGAGGACAGAGGGTCTAAGGACAGAGGGTCTGAGGACAGAGGGTCTGAGGACAGAGGGTCTGAGGATAGAGGGTCTGAGGACAGAGGGTCTGAGGACAGAGGGTCTGAGGACAGAGGGTCTAAGGACAGAGGGTCTGAGGACAGAGGGTCTGAGGACAGAGAGTCTGAGGACAGAGGGTCTGAGGACAGAGAGTCTGAGGACAGAGGGTCTGAGGACAGAGAGTCTGAGGACAGAGGGTCTAAGGACAGAGGGTCTGAGGACAGAGAGTCTGAGGACAGAGGGTCTGAGGACAGTGGGTGTTGTCCTCATGCTGATATTCTGAACAGTCCGTGCTGTTGTATTTGCTGTAAAGGATAGGCTGTGTAAAAGTGGTAGTCCAAATATCGGCATCGGTATCGGCTGACATTTTTTATATCGGGGCATTCCTAGTTTTCAGTAACGAACCTCGTGGTCGACGGTTTGCAACGAGCAGCAAGAAGTCTCTTTTTGACCTCGAACGAAAAACGAGACTCGTTTCTGAAGTAGAAACCGGATTTAAAACAAAGACATGTTTGGATCATGTAGATATGGTATAGAGATTTAAAGGTCTTAGGGCAGGGGGGGCCAACAGCCAGAGGGTAGGAGCCACATCCCTGCTATCTGATGCTATAGATGCTATAGATCAGGGGGGGGGCAACCAGCCAGAGGGTAAGAGCCACATCCCTGCTATCTGATGCTATAGATGCTATAGATCAGGGGGGGGCCAACCAGTCAGAGGGTAAGAGCCACATCCCTGCTATCTGATGCTATAGATGCTATAGATCAGGGGGGGGCCAACCAGTCAGAGGGTAAGAGCCACATCCCTGCTATCTGATGCTATAGATGCTATAGATCAGGGGGGGGCCAACCAGTCAGAGGGTAAGAGCCACATCCCTGCTATCTGATGCTATAGATGCTATAGATCAGGGGGGGGCCAACCAGTCAGAGGGTAAGAGCCACATCCCTGCTATCTGATGCTATAGATGCTATAGATCAGGGGGGGCAACGAGCCAGAGGGTAAGAGCCACATCCCTGCTATCTGATGCTATAGATGCTATAGATCAGGGGGGGGCCAACCAGTCAGAGGGTAAGAGCCACATCCCTGCTATCTGATGCTATAGATGCTATAGATCAGGGGGGGGCCAACCAGTCAGAGGGTAAGAGCCACATCCCTGCTATCTGATGCTATAGATGCTATAGATCAGGGGGGGGCCAACCAGCCAGAGGGTAAGAGCCACATCCCTGCTATCTGATGCTATAGATGCTATAGATCAGGGGGGGGCCAACCAGTCAGAGGGTAAGAGCCACATCCCTGCTATCTGATGCTATAGATGCTATAGATCAGGGGGGGGCCAACTAGCCAGAGGGTAAGAGCCACATCCCTGCTATCTGATGCTATAGATGCTATAGATGCTATAGATCAGGGGGGGGCCAACCAGCCAGAGGGTAAGAGCCACATCCCTGCTATCTGATGCTATAGATGCTATAGATCAGGGGGGGCCCACCAGCCAGAGGGTAAGAGCCACATCCCTGCTATCTGATGCTATAGATGCTATAGATCAGGGGGGGCCAACCAGCCAGAGGGTAAGAGCCACATCCCTGCTATCTGATGCTATAGATGCTATAGATCAGGGGGGGCCAACCAGTCAGAGGGTAAGAGCCACATCCCTGCTATCTGATGCTATAGATGCTATAGATGCTATAGATCAGGGGGGGGCCAACCAGCCAGAGGGTAAGAGCCACATCCCTGCTATCTGATGCTATAGATGCTATAGATCAGGGGGGGGCCAACCAGCCAGAGGGTAAGAGCCACATCCCTGCTATCTGATGCTATAGATGCTATAGATCAGGGGGGGGGGCCAACTAGCCAGAGGGTAAGAGCCACATCCCTGCTATCTGATGCTATAGATGCTATAGATGCTATAGATCAGGGGGGGGGCAACCAGCCAGAGGGTAAGAGCCACATCCCTGCTATCTGATGCTATAGATGCTATAGATCAGGGGGGGCCCACCAGCCAGAGGGTAAGAGCCACATCCCTGCTATCTGATGCTATAGATGCTATAGATCAGGGGGGGCCAACCAGCCAGAGGGTAAGAGCCACATCCCTGCTATCTGATGCTATAGATGCTATAGATCAGGGGGGGGGGCAACCAGTCAGAGGGTAAGAGCCACATCCCTGCTATCTGATGCTATAGATGCTATAGATGCTATAGATCAGGGGGGGGCCAACCAGCCAGAGGGTAAGAGCCACATCCCTGCTATCTGATGCTATAGATGCTATAGATCAGGGGGGGCCCACCAGCCAGAGGGTAAGAGCCACATCCCTGCTATCTGATGCTATAGATGCTATAGATCAGGGGGGGCCCACCAGCCAGAGGGTAAGAGCCACATCCCTGCTATCTGATGCTATAGATGCTATAGATGCTATAGATCAGGGGGGGCCAACCAGCCAGAGGGTAAGAGCCACATCCCTGCTATCTGATGCTATAGATGCTATAGATCAGGGGGGGGGCCAACCAGTCAGAGGGTAAGAGCCACATCCCTGCTATCTGATGCTATAGATGCTATAGATCAGGGGGGGCAACCAGCCAGAGGGAAAGAGCCACATCCCTGCTATCTGATGCTATAGATGCTATAGATCAGGGGGGGGGGCCAACCAGCCAGAGGGTAAGAGCCACATCCCTGCTATCTGATGCTATAGATGCTATAGATCAGGGGGGGGCAACCGGCCAGAGGGTAAGAGCCACATGTTTTCTATGTTACTGCAAAGTCACTGATACCGCTTGCTTCAGTTTTCTGTTTTCTGGAGACAAGATTTCAAACACGTCACTGAAGCATCTCTGTGGCTTTGGGATATATTTTAAATCCTCTGGAGCAGAGAGGAGCTGTGGATTATTGATTATTGCATCAGAGTTTCTTAGGGTCAGAAACACTAAACTCACAACTTAGAATGAAAGCGTTTAGTTTATTTAATAAAAGAGCACATGTTCAATGTGAAAAGTGACAGTAGATATAGATTATTTGCAATTTGGTGCTAAATATATATATTAAAAAAATTATATATATATTATAAACACCTTGAATTTCAGGGGGGGGCGATCGTGTTTAATCAACGATAGGTTTCCCCCCCCCCCCCCTCAAAGGTGATTGGTTCACTGCATCGCAGGTATTATTGTGATTGGCTCTTGGGCCACATCAAAATAAGACGCGCTGTCATCCTCTCATACTGACACCTGACACCACACATACACGTAGGGAGAGCCGGGACGAAAGTGACACAGGACGAAAGTGACACAGGACGAAAGTGACACGGGACGAAAGTGACACGGGACGAAAGTGACACGGGACGGAAGTGACGCGGGACGAAAGTGACACGGGACGGAAGTGACGCGGGACGAAAGTGACACGGGACGAAAGTGACACGGGACGGAAGTAACGGAGCGATTTTATCCGAGCCCAAACTACTTTGACCGGCCAAATGACGTCAGAATGATCAGCATTCGATTCTTAACAGACCGACTAAATATCAGGTTTAACTGTCAAGAGTCGCGTTGTCACGATACCAACATTTTAGTTTCGATACCAAGTCAAGAATTGCGATTCCGATTCTTTTTCGATACTTTTCTTAAAAAAAGGGAAACAGTCTTAAATGTAGTTATTGTGCTTTATTTCACACCAGAACCAGAACCAGAACACAAACTTTTAAACAATGAGAACAATAAATAAAATAAATGACAATATTTCGTATTAAATCAAATGAAACATGTCTGACAGACAGGCCTCGTGGTGTCGCTTCTGGAGTCTTTTCTGTCAACAAGCCTGTCTGGCAGCTAGCGCGTGCACGAGAGAGGGGAGGGACTTAGAGCGTGCACGAGAGAGGGGAGAGACTTAGAGCGTGCACGAGAGAGGGGAGGGACTTAGAGCGTGCTTGAGAGGGGAGGGACTTAGAGCTTGCTAGAGAGGGGAGGGACTTAGAGCATGCACGAGAGGGGAGGGACTTAGAGCGTGCTTGAGAGGGGAGGGACTTAGAGCGTGCACGAGAGGGGAGAGACTTAGAGCGTGCTTGAGAGGAGAGGGACTTAGAGCGTCCTTGAGAGGGGAGGGACTTAGAGCGTGCTTGAGAGGGGAGGGGCTTAGAGCGTGCTTGAGAGGGGAGGGACTTAGAGCGTGCTTGAGAGGAGCGCTGAACACACACGGCTCTTATTAAAACAGCGCTTTCTCTCCGGAGTACTTTCCCCCGTCATTCTTAAAGTACCGATACGAATGAAACGGAGGAATCGTAACGTTTTTAACGGCAGGGTATCGCGGTACCTTTCAAGTATCGGTACACCGTGCAACACGAGTCAGGAGTCAGTGTCTCCCGGAAACTCGTGAGAGCCGCATGAAACTCGGCAAAGAGCCGCGGGTTGTTCACTCCGGTCTTAATGGATTTTATTTTATCCTTTTTCTTGTTAATTGACATCAAAACATTTAACAAACATTTCAGTCTTTTTGTGGAACTCCTTTCATCTCACATTGTTCACATTATATTTGGAGTTTTTGGAATTATTTAAAAACAATCCAATAATCTTTTGTCTTTATGTTGGAATTTAAACTTTGATAAAATAAAAATGAACATATATCATTTTTATTCTAATATGTGACGATATCTAATCCTTTAATATCAGACATTATGAAAGCTCTGTGCTGCAGCACCTCTTTTCACCCTCTGTCTGAAACCAGAGCCCGGTCTCCTCTGATTGGTTAGCTGGTCGGCTCTCTTGTGATTGGTCAACCAGCTTAGAGATGTCCCGCCCCTTAGCCTCTCACGTACAATGTGTTGGAGGAAGAAGTTAGAATGTTGAGACTTTCAGAAAAAAGTCAGAATTCTTAAAAATGTCAGACAAAAATCATTCAGATTAGATTATAATTAGATTTATAAAAAAATAAATAGTCAGATTAGTATTATTATGTCTAGCCAATAGGAGCGTGAGTGTTTCAGTCCCGTGCGTAGGGACTCGGGAAAGAGGTAAACATGTTCCCTTCACTCTGTGAGAGGTCTGACTGAGGATTGAAACATCAACGTCAAGTGCCATAGCAACGAGAGGCGTGTTATCCATTTTGATGTGTGTGTGTGTGTGTGTGTGTGTGTGTGTGTGTGTATGTGTGTGTGTGTGTGTGTGAGGTGTTTCCAGCTCTCATGCAGACTTACGACGCTGCAGAGTGTCTGAAGCGTCATTTTTTACTCTTTATACGACCGACCTTCATCAGGTTCTGCCGACTCAGCAGCACTCAGGAACACACACATACACATACACACACACACACACACACACACACACTGACACGCACACACACACACACACACACACACACACACACACACACACACTGACACTGACACGCACACACACACACACACACACTGACATGCACACACACACACACACACTGACATGCACACACACACACTGACACGCACACACACACACACGCACACACACACACACACACACACTGACATGCACACACACACACACACACTGACATGCACACACACACACACACACTGACATGCACACAGACACACACACACACACACACACTGACATGCACACAGACACACACACACACACACTGACACACACACACTGACATGCACACACTGACATGCACACACTGACATGCACAGACACACACACACACACACTGACATGCACACACGCACACACACGCACACAATCACCAAACCTGCTGATTGGCTAATGGTTACACAAGACAACACATCGTTATGACATCATCAAGTGGCCAAAATCTGATCAGCTCAGGTTTTTATAGAAATTAACCGGAGGCCGGTTCAACCTGGATATGTTGGAGTTAGCCGGTTGGCCTAACCCAGAAGTGGATCGCTCAAGCCAGCCGTGTCCTATCTAGTTAGGCGTTCACATGAGACACATGTTGATGTAGAAGAGACATGAAGAAGAGGGGACACATGTTGATGTAGAAGAGACATGAAGAAGAGGGGACACATGTTGATGTAGAAGAGACGTGGAGAAGAGGGGACACATGTTGATGTAGAAGAGACATGAAGAAGAGGGGACACATGTTGATGTAGAAGAGACATGGAGAAGAGGGGACACATGTTGATGTAGAAGAGACATGGAGAAGAGGGGACACATGTTGATGTAGAAGAGACATGAAGAAGAGGGGACACATGTTGATGTAGAAGAGACATGAAGAAGAGGGACACATGTTGATGTAGAAGAGACGTGGAGAAGAGGGGACACATGTTGATGTAGAAGAGATATGAAGAAGAGGGGACACATGTTGATGTAGAAGAGACATGAAGAAGAGGGGACACGTGTTGATGTAGAAGAGATATGAAGAAGAGGGGACACATGTTGATGTAGAAGAGACATGAAGAAGAGGGGACACATTGTTGATTGTAGAAGAGACATGAAGAAGAGGGGACACATGTTGATGTAGAAGAGACATGAGAGAAGAGGGGACACATGTTGATGTAGAAGAGACATGAAGAAGAGGGGACACATGTTGATGTAGAAGAGACATGGAAGAAGAGGGGACACATGTTGATGTAGAAGAGACAATGGAGAAGAGGGGAGACACATGTTGATGTAGAAGAGACATGAAGAAGAGGGGACACATGTTGATGTAGAAGAGACATGGAGAAGAGGGGACACATGTTGATGTAGAAGAGACATGGAGAAGAGGGGACACATGTTGATGTAGAAGGAGAAGGACATGGAGATAGAGGGGACACATGTTGAGTAGAAGAGACATGAAGAAGAGGGGACACATGTTGATGTAGAAGAGACATGAAGAAGAGGGGGACACATGTTGATGTAGAAGAGACATGAAGAAGAGGGGAAACATGTTGATGTAGAAGAGACATGAAGAAGAGGGGACACATGTTGATGTAGAAGAGACATGAAGAAGAGGGGACACATGTTGATGGAGAAGAGACATGAAGAAGAGGGGACACATGTTGATGTAGAAGAAGGACATGGAGAAGAGGGGGACACATGTTGATGTAGAAGAGACATGAAGAAGAGGGGACACATGTTGATGTAGAAGAGACATGGAGAAGAGGGGACACATGTTGATGTAGAAGAGACATGAAGAAGAGGGGACACATGTTGATGTAGAAGAGACATGAAGAAGAGGAGACACATGTTGATGTAGAAGAGACATGAAGAAGAAGAATAGGTGACCTTTAAGAAAACACAAAGTAAAATATATTTATGCCTCGAGGGTTCACACAGTAAAGATGATGTCATGACGCAGTGTTGCATCATGAGAGTTTGTGTTCACCCCACTGGTGGATTTCAAAATGGCGGTTGCTCACAAGTGTCTAAGTGAGACGTCTCGACCTCAACAAGCCTTTCAACGTGCCGCAATTTGATATCTTTTAAACGTGGAAGCGTTTTAAAGATTGTGTCGCATCTCGATAACAGAAATGATTATCTAAGGTTTGAAGCCATGCTCAGAAGGTGACCGTAAAGACGTAAAGACGTAAAGAGGTAAAGAGATAGAGGTAAAGAGGTAAAGAGGTAAAGACGTAAAGACGTAAAGAGGTAAAGACGTAAAGACGTAAAGAGGTAAAGACGTAAAGACGTAAAGAGGTAAAGACGTAAAGACGTAAAGAGGTAAAGAGGTAAAGACGTAAAGAGGTAAAGACGTAAAGACGTAAAGAGGTAAAGACGTAAAGACGTAAGAGGTTAAAGACGTAAAGACGTATAATAAAGAGGTAAGACGTAAAGACGATAAGAGGTAAGACGTAAAGACGTTAAAAGAGGTAAAGAGGTAAAGAGTAAAGAGTAAAGACGTAAGAGGTAAGACGTAAGACGTAAAGAGGTTAAAGAGGTAACGTAACGTAAAGAAGTAAAAGAGGTAAAGAGTAAAGACGTAAAGAGGTAAAGACGTAAAGACGTAAAGACGTAAAGACGTAAAGAGGTAAAGAGGTAAAGACGTAAAGACGTAAAGACGTAAAGACGTAAAGACGTAAAGACGTAAAGACGTAAAGAGGTAAAGAGGTAAAGACGTAAAGACGTAAAGACGTAAAGAGGTAAAGAGGTAAGGAGGTAAAGAGGTAAAGACGTAAAGACGTAAAGACGTAAAGACGTAAAGACGTAGCTCGTACTGTTGGACTATTGTAAAATAAAGCGTGTGTTGCACGAGGTTTATCCCAACGGAGCATGTTCTGGTCGCAGCGTGTTGAACCACTTGAATGGAGAGAAGTGGGAACATCGACTGAAAGTGAGGAAAGTCTGCAGGTTATAACAGAGCGGGTGAGATGAAGGTGATGAAGACGATGACGTGTTTCCATCAGCACCTGTGGTGTGAATCAGACCTCCCATGATGCACTGGGGCTAAAGATAGACTCTTGATGGTGGAGGACACGCTTGTGTTAAAGTTGAAGAGAAACTGGAAGCGTCTAAACACCTGACTCCTGGAACATGCTGTTATTTAGACCTGTGGTTAACAACATGAATACACCCTTTCTTTTAGTTATAATAGCTTCTGTGGTGAGACGTGTCTCTCTTCTGCCGGTTAAACACATTCTGCATCTTCTACAAAGGATCATTTGTGTGTTAGTTTTCCTCCAGGAATATAAATAATGTTGTAAATGGAGTTAGAAAGATCTGGTTTCCCTCATTTCATATTTGATATATCGTACTGCAGATCTCTTGTTTTGTGTCTCTCAAGAAAAGAAGGAATATTACATACGAGCGTAAATACTGTTCAGCCGTTTTGTGAAGCTACACCCGTCTGCATCAAAGTTACACCCGTGCATCAAAGTTACATCCGTCTGCATCAAAGTTACATCCATCTGCATCAAAGTTACACCCGTCTGCATCAAAGTTACATCCGTCTGCATCAAAGCTACACCCGTCTGCATCAAAGTTACATCCGTCTGCATCAAAGTTACATCCGTCTGCATCAAAGTTACATCCGTCTGCATCAAAGTTACACCCGTCTGCATCAAAGTTACATCCGTCTGCATCAAAGTTACATCCGTCTGCATCAAAGTTACACCCGTCTGCATCAAAGCTACATCCGTCTGCATCAAAGTTACATCCGTCTGCATCAAAGTTACATCCGTCTGCATCAAAGTTACATCCGTCTGCATCAAAGTTACACCGTCTGCATCAAAAGTTACACCCGTCTGCATCAAGTACACCGTCTGCATCAAAGTTACATCGTCTGCATCAAAGTTACACTCCGTCTGCATCAAAGTTACACTCCGTCTGCATCAAAGTTACATCGTCTGCATCAAAGTTACACCCGTCTGCATCAAGTTACAATCCGTCTGCATCAAAGTTACACCCGTCTGATCAATGTGTTTAGGTACATCCGTCTGCATTTCAAAGTACATCCGTCTGCATCAAAGTTACATCCGTCTGCATCAAAGTTACACCCGTCTGCATCAAAGTTACACCCGTCTGCATCAAAGTTACACCCGTCTGCATCAAAGTTACACCCGTCTGCATCAAAGTTACATCCGTCTGCATCAAAGTTACACCCGTCTGCATCAAAGTTACACCCGTCTGCATCAAAGTTACATCCGTCTGCATCAAAGTTACATCCGTCTGCATCAAAGTTACATCCGTCTGCATCAAAGTTACATCCGTCTGCATCAAAGTTACATCCGTCTGCATCAAAGCTACATCCGTCTGCATCAAAGTTACATCCGTCTGCATCAAAGTTACATCCGTCTGCATCAAAGCTACATCCGTCTGCATCAAAGTTACATCCGTATGCATCAAAGCTACACCCGTCTGCATCAAAGTTACACCCGTCTGCATCAAAGTTACATCCGTCTGCATCAAGGTTACACACCCGTCTGCATCAAAGTTACATCCGTCTGTATCAAAGTTACATCCGTCTGCCACACCACCACACACACACCCGTCTGCATCAAAGTTACATCCGTCCTGCATCAAAGTTACAACCGTCTGCATCAAAGTTACCACCCGTCTGCCATCAAAGTTACATCCGTCTGCATCAAAGTTACATTCCGTTTGCTATCAAAAGTACACCCGTCTGCATCAAAGCTACATCCGTCTGCATCAAAGTTACATCCGTATGCATCAAAGCTACACCCGTCTGCATCAAAGTTACACCCGTCTGCATCAAAGTTACATCCGTCTGCATCAAGGTTACACCCGTCTGCATCAAAGTTACATCCGTCTGTATCAAAGTTACATCCGTCTGCATCACACACACACACACCCGTCTGCATCAAAGTTACATCCGTCTGCATCAAAGTTACACCCGTCTGCATCAAAGTTACATCCGTCTGCATCAAAGTTACATCCGTCTGCATCAAAGTTACATCCGTCTGCATCAAAGTTACACCCGTCTGCATCAAAGTTACACCCGTCTGCATCAAAGCTACACCCGTCTGCATCAAAGTTACATCCGTCTGCATCAAAGTTACATCCGTCTGCATCAAAGTTACACCCGTCTGCATCAAAGTTACACCCGTCTGCATCAAAGTTACACCCGTCTGCATCAAAGTTACATCCGTCTGCATCAAAGTTACATCCGTCTGCATCAAAGTTACATCCGTCTGCATCAAAGTTACAACCGTCTGCATCAAAGTTACATCCGTCTGCATCAAAGTTACACCCGTCTGCATCAAAGTTACATCCGTCTGCATCAAAGCTACATCCGTCTGCATCAAAGTTACACCCGTCTGCCCCGTCTGCATCAAAGTTACATCCGTCTGCATCAAAGTTACATCCGTCTGCATCAAAGTTACACCCGTCTGCATCAAAGTTACACCCGTCTGCATCAAAGTTACACCCGTCTGCATCAAAGTTACATCCGTCTGCATCAAAGTTACACCCGTCTGCATCAAAGTTACACCCGTCTGCATCAAAGTTACATCCGTCTGCATCAAAGTTACACCCGTCTGCATCAAAGTTACATCCGTCTGCATCAAAGTTACACCGTCTGCATCAAAGTTACACCCGTCTGCATCAAAGCTACATCCGTCTGCATCAAAGTTACATCCGTCTGCATCAAAGTTACACCGCTGCAAAGTTAATCGTGCATCAAAGTTACACCCGTCTGCATCAAAGCTACATCCGTCTGCATCAAAGTTACATCTGTCTGCATCAAAGTTACACCCGTCTGCATCAAAGTTAAACCTGTCTGCATCAAAGTTACATCCGTCTGCATCAAAGTTACACCCGTCTGCATCAAAGTTACATCCGTCTGCATCAAAGTTACATCCGTCTGCATCAAAGTTACACCCGTCTGCATCAAAGCTACATCCGTCTGCATCAAAGTTACACCCGTCTGCCCCGTCTGCATCAAAGTTACATCCGTCTGCATCAAAGTTACATCCGTCTGCATCAAAGTTACATCGTCTGCCAAAGTTACAACCGTCTGCATCAAAGTTACACCGTCTGCCCGTCTGCATCAAAGTACATCCGTCTGCATCAAAGTTACATCCGTCTGCATCAAAGTTACACCCGTCTGCATCAAAGTTACACCCGTCTGCATCAAAGTTACATCCGTCTGCATCAAAGTTACATCCGTCTGCATCAAAGTTACATCCGTCTGCATCAAAGTCACATCCGTCTGCATCAAAGTCACATCCGTCTGCATCAAAGCTACATCCGTCTGCATCAAAGTTACACCCGTCTGCCCCGTCTGCATCAAAGTTACATCCGTCTGCATCAAAGTTACATCCGTCTGCATCAAAGTTACATCCGTCTGCATCAAAGTTAATCGTCTGCAT
>CADEHL010000691.1:0-32337 GCA_902827135.1 Harpagifer antarcticus
ACCCTACGTTGGAGCATCTTTGATCACATTGATCTGTGCCTGTCCATTTCGTGTAGTAGCTTGATAGTCCTGTATCCAATATTTAAAATGATTTTTTTATATGAATCACATTCATATAAAATGCCAGTTTTCAGGCAGGTTTTTGGGATTTTAAGGCTTTTTAAGATCAGCGCGGGAACCCTGGCTCATTTATACCAACGGGCCGCATTAAACAGATCAACGGGCCGATCAAGTTTGGCCACCTCCAGGCCCGGTTCTACGGGGGTGCATAAGGGAATGTTATGCACCCTCACTTGAAAAAGAGAAGGGAGTGAAAAATATGACATATACAATAACAATAATAATAATAATAATAGTAGTAGTAATATGAAGAAGAAGAATATAGTTTAAAATAAACTGGAATTGTGGTCAATTCCCCCCCTCCCCCCGTCAACGATCGCCGCCTTCTTGGTTCAAAAGAGGTTGGGCCCCCCTGCTCTATATAGTCAATGGCTATCTCACTCAGAACACAACATGTACACAGCATACTATTTTAACATTCAATATTTAGCTTTGATATCTTCTTACTCTGCACATTGTGGCAAACATTTTGAGACATTTTATTTTATTAGTATTTTAATTTATGAACCAATATTCTGAAAATTCAAAGAAAGACAGAGACTTGTACATTTTTGACTGTCTGCTGAATTTAGTAATACATTTGTATTCTAATGTATAACAGTTGAGGCCCAGGAGCAGCAGGTCCCTCAGAAGCCAGCACAGGTGATGCTAGCCCCGCTGCATACCCGTCTATATGGAAAGAGGAACAACAGGAACAAACAGAACAATGAATGGATGTATGCTCACAATGGAAGGCTGTACCCCATGCCATGATGTGAAGCATCTGGGTGTCATGGCATCCCGTGGTGTTAATATTGCTATTCAGTGGGCTGATGGAAAGATAATCCCAGCTTCTTCTGAACATGAACGCGAGTAGTCAGGAGTCTGTGTTTGAGTCTACTGCCAAGGTATTCATGACAGCCTATTGTGTGGCCAAGAACAACAAGCAACACTGTCTGTGTTGACATAATAGAGCATGTGTCATCACAGATGAAAAAGATAATAGAGACCAAAAGCAACATCCCAGTATTGGCTGATGAGTCAGATGGGCACAAATCAACACTAATTGTGTTCCTGAAGGCTAGTGTTGATGGAGACATGGAGCCCATTGCCTTTCCATTGGACCTGCTTGTCTGCTGCTCATATCAAGGAACAGATGATGGCTTGCTTGCTTAAAAATGGCGTCACTGTTGAGTTGCTGAGAGAAATCCTCATTGGATCTTGCAGTGATGGGGCCAGTGTCATGCTGGGAGTGAAGTCAGGTGTTGGGACGTTGCTCCAGGATGACTTCCCAGGCATCCTACTATGGCACTGCCTTAATCACAGACTGGAGCTTGCTGTTGACCAGGCACTGGATGTGAACAAAGGACTGAGTGAATGTGCTCACAACCTGGACATCGCCCTCAGGAGGATTGGAAAGTGTTCAGTGTTCGCTGGGTAGCTTCTTCATGGAGGCCAGTCTCTGCAGTGTGGCAGTCTTATCCAGCCTTGGCACAACATTTCCGTGAGGCATCAGAGGATGATACAAGGGACAGCAGAGAGAGGGCCAAATTCAAAGGTCTGCTTTCTAAGTTGTGCTCCATCAACTTCCTGAACAGTCTTGCACTGATGGCAGATGTTCTGACTGAACTTAAGAACTTGTCAGAAATTCTTCAGAACAGGAAGACCACACTCCCAAAGACCCATGACATCATGACGACGTATGTCAAACTCATAGAAAGTTTCAATCGCTACCCAGGACAACATGCAGTTGATGCCAGTCAGGCAGAGGAAGTGATGGAATTCAAGGGAGAGGAGATAAGAGTTGGAAGGTCTGCCATCATTGACTCTGCTCAGTTCATCCGAGCAGTGGCAGACAATATTACACAGCAAACAGAGCACAGGCCAGTGCTGCAGCCAACCGAAAAGAGGCTTATAACAGCCTTATCAATCAAATGGCAGTCCTCAACCCTGACGACTGGGACCATGACAATCCTCGATTTGGAGATAATGAGGTGAGGGCTTTGTGTGATGTCCTACATGTGAACCAACAAGAGGCCCATCTTGGATTCACAGAATACAAGGCCAGTGGAGGAAGAAACATTCCCAACAACATGACGAAGTTGCTCATGGCAGTGGACACACTGTCTCCAAGCAATGCTGACTGTGAACGGGGGTTCAGCACAATGAACAACATCATAACTGAGTATGATCTCCTCTTCCTCCGCTCTGTGGGACCACCATGCAGACCGTGGGAT
This sequence comes from Harpagifer antarcticus, assembly GCA_902827135.1. Classification (NCBI taxonomy): domain Eukaryota; kingdom Metazoa; phylum Chordata; class Actinopteri; order Perciformes; family Harpagiferidae; genus Harpagifer; species Harpagifer antarcticus. The sequence goes on from CADEHL010000691.1 coordinate 2,337, forward strand.
CCACTGCGTATGTGAAGACCTGGCTGGGCAAAGGAAGAAGAGCAGCCCACTCAACAAGCTGCATGGCTCGCCGGTACACAGAAGAGGAGAGCTACTTCAGCCCTCTGTGGAAAAGTGTGTAGTTTACCTCCCTCAACATGCCTTGCTAATGGTCTGTTAAGTTTTGACACAAGTTGTATGCACAATTGAAAATAAATAATTGACTATACATATTGTCAAGTGTTTCTAATTTCTACCCCATAAAGGCATCAAACTGTGAAGTCTGTGTTCAGGGATGCAGGCAGCTGGGGGCGGGAGGAGAGCAATATGAACCAATGAAGGTCGGGGTAGCATTATAGTACCTGCAAGAAATGCAAACCACTTTCACCCCTGGTTGACTCTATATCTTTTACATATGTTAATTATCAAATGAACTTGAGGCTATAATCTTTGTAGTTTGAAAATGTTTTGTTATTAATTATGGAACACTCAATAAGCGAGTAAATACTCTAACTTCACTTTCCATGGTTTTGAAATCAGATTTTCCGAAAGGTTTCATTAATTAGTTAGTTCGTTACCATTTATAGTAATTAGTTAGTAGGCCTACACATCAGTTTATTACAGCAGTTCAAATGTTTGAATTACATTGACCCAGAATTGTCCCCCCTTTTTCTTTAGCAGTAAAGACAATTGGACATGTTAATGATATGTTGACCGCAAAACTCAAAATGTCACCGGTTTTAATTTTGAAAGTCTGGTCACCTTACCCTATCTATACCGATCGATATACTTATTGGATCTGCACAAACAAGCTTAGATACCATCCTGAGAGTCCACAGATTATAGAAGTATAAGGATCATCACTGAGCGATCAGAACTCGAGACAGGGGAAGCAAATGCAGACGCGAGTAGCTTTAGGTAGCAGAACACGGAGATATGCTCACCTTAGCTGTTATTCTGATCAAAAGTCGTGTTCAATGGCATTAAAACGAGAACAAACGCGGCTGAAGGTTAATCCATAGGTTAATCCAGCGTGTCTGTCACTTTCAAAAAAGTATTGATAATCCATAATTCCATTTTTATGCAAAAATCTGAGAAAATTAGCTGCTACTGGTAGACACCAGAGGCTAGCGCAGCTTCCGGTTTTTCTACGCGTCTCTCTCACTCCTTATTTGGTAAGCTGTGTGTGTATAGGGAACTTTCCCTCGATTCCATCGGCTCTGACGGTTAGAAAGAGATGTCAATCATCAAAGTCGAGCAAGGGGAGCCAGAGATGTCATTTGTTTTGCATCAATCTTGATACAGGGTACTTATTATATGTTGTACTTTGGATTCCTAAAGCTTTTAGTCTACTAACCCATCATCCAAGGTTAGTTTTCACTATCAGTACAACATATTGTTTGGACGGACACAATCATTTACAGTTTTTTACCAGGTTCAATCTGAATTTACTTTAAAATATAAACATCTATATTGATTCTGACTCTTCTGCATCCAGCTCTCAGGTTCATCATTACTTTGAGAACAAGGATTATTAATGTAACCCTTTTAGAAGATATGGTCCTTTGTTCTGGGAATGCCACTTTGGAGCCTGAAACCTGAACAACAGGCTCAGGGCTGAACAGGTTAACAGTGAATTGCAGAGTCAATACGGGTTGTATCACATGTTTCAAGTCCTGATGAATTCCCCTTCGTAACCTCAAGATGTCTTTCACTCAGGAAAAGTGTTTCTTAAAATACGTTTTTTTACTATTTGACCGCATTTGGTTCTCTGGAGGTTTAACGTCTGCAGCCGATAACAGCTGGTGCCACTAATTAGCCCCCCCCCCACGTTAAATATCAGATATGAAGCTGTCAGCGAGGTGTGACGGGACTCCCCTCTCGTCTGAGCAGAGGGGAGTCATCACGAGACGCTGAGAAACAACGCAGGACGATGGAGATGTTCATGTGTTAGAAGTACACATCCTTTACTCAAGTAGAAGTACACATCCTTTACTCAAGTAGAAGTACACATCCTTTACTCAAGTAGAAGTACACATCCTTTACTCAAGTAGAAGTACACACATCCTTTACTCAAGTAGAAGTACACATCCTTTACTCAAGTAGAAGTACACACATCCTTTACTCAAGTAGAAGTACACACATCCTTTACTCAAGTAGAAGTACACATCCTTTACTCAAGTAGAAGTACACACATCCTTTACTCAAGTAGAAGTACACACATCCTTTACTCAAGTAGAAGTACACACATCCTTACTCAAGTAGAAGTACACATATCCTTTACTCAAGTAGAAGTACACACATCCTTTACTCAAGTAGAAGTACACACATCCTTTACTCAAGTAGAAGTACACACATCCTTTACTCAAGTAGAAGTACACACATCCTTTACTCAAGTAGAAGTACACACATCCTTTACTCAAGTAGAAGTACACACATCCTTTACTCCAGTAGAAGTACACACATCCTTTACTCAAGTAGAAGTACACACATCCTTTACTCAAGTAGAAGTACAGATACTCGTGTTTAAAAATACTCTGGTGAAAGTAGAAGTACTGACTAAACTTCTTTACTCAAGTCAAAGTAAAGAGGCTTTGAAGTGTCCTTCAGTAAAAAGTACCCATAACTAGCAGCTGCTTTAAAGAGTACCTGACCTCCCTTTATATTAATAGAACAATAATGTCATTGTTAGCTAATGAATGTTTCCATGCTGAACAACGGCAACATGACAACGTTTCCATTGGTCCCTCTTCTTTAGAGAAGACCAGGAAGTGATGGATACACGGATCGTGTTCAAATCAATAGGCACGCAATGACTCTAAAGAATAATGATCACGCATCAAACACACATTCAGACTAAAGGAACCAGCTGCTTGGGAAATGAGAGAAGTAGAAAGTACAGGTATTTGAGTTCAACATGTAAGAAGCAGAAAGTACAGGTATTTGAGTTCAACATGTAAGAAGTAGAAAGTACAGGTATTTGAGTTCAACATGTGAGAAGTAGAAAGTACAGGTATTTGTGTTTAACATGTAAGAAGTAGAAAGTACAGGTATTTGAGTTCAACATGTAAGAAGTAGAAAGTACAGGTATTTGAGTTCAACATGTAAGAAGTAGAAAGTACAGGTATTTGAGTTCAACATGTAAGAAGTAGAGAAAGTACAGGTATTTGAGTTCAACATGTAAGAAGTAGAAAGTACAGGTATTTGAGGTTCAACATGTAAGAAGTAGAAAGTCAGGTATTTGAGTTCAACATGTAAGAAGTAGAAAGTACAGGTATTTGGGTTCAACATGTAAGAAGTAGAAAGTACAGGTATTTGGGTTCAACATGTAAGAAGGGAAAGTACAGGTATTTGTGTTGAACATGTAAGAAGTAGAAAGTACAGGTATTTGAGTTCAACATGTAAGAAGTAGAAAGTACAGGTATTTGAGTTCACATGTAAGAAGTAGAAAGTACAGGTATTTGTGTTCAAAATGTAAGAAGTAAGAGGAAAGAATTACATGTAGAGTAGAAGTACAGTATTGTGTTCAACATGTAAGAAGTAGAAAGTACAGGTATTTGTGGTTAACATGTAAGAAGTAGAAAGTACAGGTATTTGTGTTGCAACATGTAAGAAGTAGAAAGTACAGGTATTTGAGTTCAACATGTAAGAAGTAGAAAGTACAGGTATTTGAGTTCAACATGTAAGAAGTAGAAAGTACAGGTATTTGAGTTCAACATGTAAGAAGTAGAAAGTACAGGTATTTGAGTTCAACATGTAAGAAGTAGAAAGTACAGGTATTTGAGTTCAACATGTAAGAAGTAGAAAGTACAGGTATTTGAGTTCAACATGTAAGAAGTAGAAAGTACAGGTATTTGTGTTCAACATGTAAAGAAGTATGTTATAGAAGAATTACAGGTATTTGGGTTCAACATGTAAGAAGTGGAAAGTACAGGTATTTGTGTTCAACATGTAAGAAGAAAGTACAGGTATTAGTGTTCAACATGTAAGAAGTAGAAAGTACAGGTATTTGAGTTCAACATGTAAGAAGCAGAAAGTACAGGTATTTGTGTTCAAAATGTAAGAAGTAGAAAGTACAGGTATTTGAGTTCAACATGTAAGAAGTAGAAAGTACAGGTATTTGTGTTCAACATGTAAGAAGAAGAAATTACAGGTATTTGGGTTCAACATGTAAGAAGTGGAAAGTACAGGTATTTGTGTTCAACATGTAAGAAGAAAGTACAGGTATTAGTGTTCAACATGTAAGAAGTAGAAAGTACAGGTATTTGAGTTCAACATGTAAGAAGCAGAAAGTACAGGTATTTGTGTTCAACATGTAAGAAGCAGAAAGTACAGGTATTTGTGTTCAAAATGTAAGAAGTAGAAAGTACAGGTATTAGTGTTCAACATGTAAGAAGTAGAAAGTACAGGTATTTGAGTTCAACATGTAAGAAGTAGAAAGTACAGGTATTTGAGTTCAACATGTAAGAAGTAGAAAGTACAGGTATTTGAGTTCAACATGTAAGAAGTAGAAATTACAGGTATTTGAGTTCAACATGTGAGAAGTAGAAAGTACAGGTATTTGAGTTCAACATGTAAGAAGTAGAAAGTACAGGTATTTGGGTTCAACATGAGAGAAGTAGAAAGTACAGGTATTTGGGTTCAACATGTAAGAAGTAGAAAGTACAGGTATTTGGGTTCAACATGAGAGAAGTAGAAAGTACAGGTATTTGAGTTCAACATGTGAGAAGTAGAAAGTACAGGTATTTGAGTTCAACATGTAAGAAGTAGAAAGTACAGGTATTTGGGTTCAACATGTAAGAAGTAGAAAGTACAGGTATTGGGTTCAACATGTAAGAAGTAGAAAGTACAGGTATTTGAGTTCAACATGAAAGAAGTAGAAAGTACAGGTATTTGAGTTCAACATGTGAGAAGTAGAAAGTACAGGTATTTGAGTTCAACATGTAAGAAGTAGAAAGTACAGGTATTTGAGTTCAACATGTAAGAAGTAGAAAGTACAGGTATTTGAGTTTCAACATGTAAGAAGTAGAAAGTACAGGTATTTGGGTTCAACATGTAAGAAGTAGAAAGTACAGGTATTTGGGTTCAACATGTAAGAAGTAGAAAGTACAGGTATTTGGTTCAACATGTAAGAAGTAGAAAGTACAGGTATTTGTAGTTCAACATGTAAGAAGTAGAAAGTACAGGTATTTGAGTTCAACATGTAAGAAGTAGAAAGTACAGGTATTTGGTTCAACATGTAAGAAGTAGAAAGTACAGGTATTTGAGTTCAACATGTAAGAAGTAGAAAGTACAGGTATTTGAGTTCAACATGTAAGAAGTAGAAAGTACAGGTATTTGAGTTCAACATGTAAGAAGTAGAAAGTACAGGTATTTGAGTTCAACATGTAAGAAGTAGAAAGTACAGGTATTTGAGTTCAACATGTAAGAAGTAGAAAGTACAGGTATTTGAGTTCAACATGTAAGAAGTAGAAAGTACAGGTATTTGAGTTCAACATGTAAGAAGTAGAAGTACAGGTATTTGAGTTCAACATGTAAGAAGTAGAAAGTACAGGTATTTGGGTTCAACATGTAAGAAGTAGAAAGTACAGGTATTGGGTTCAACATGTAAGAAGTAGAAAGTACAGGTATTTGAGTTCAACATGTAAGAAGTAGAAAGTACAGTATTTGAGTTTAACATGTAAGAAGTAGAAAGTACAGGTATTTGAGTTCAACATGTAAGAAGTAGAAGTACAGGTATTTGAGTTCAACATGTAAGAAGTAGAAAGTACAGGTATTTGAGTTCAACATGTAAGAAGTAGAAAGTACAGGTATTTGAGTTCAACATGTAAGAAGTAGAAAGTACAGGTATTTGAGTTCAACATGTAAGAAGTAGAAAGTACAGGTATTTGAGTTCAACATGTAAGAAGTAGAAAGTACAGGTATTTGGGTTCACATGTAAGAAGTAGAAAGTACAGGTATTTGAGTTCAACATGTAAGAAGTAGAAAGTACAGGTATTTTGGTTCAACATGTAAGAAGTAGAAAGTACAGGTATTTGGGTTCAACATGTAAGAAGTAGAAAGTACAGGTATTTGAGTTCAACATGTAAGAAGTAGAAAGTACAGGTATTTGTGTTCAACATGTAAGAAGTAGAAAGTACAGGTATTTTGAGTTCAACATGTAAGAAGTAGAAAGTACAGGTATTTGAGTTCAACATGTAAGAAGTAGAAAGTACAGGTATTTGAGTTCAACATGTAAGAAGTAGAAAGTACAGGTATTTTGAGTCAAACATGTAGAAGTAGAAAGTACAGGTATTTGGGTTCAACATGAAGAAGTAGAAAAGTACAGGTATTTTGGGTTCAACATGTAAGAAGTAGAAAGTACAGGTATTTGTGTTCAACATGTAAGAAGTAGAAAGTACAGGTATTTGAGTTCAACATGTAAGAAGTAGAAAGTACAGGTATTTGAGTTCAACATGTAAGAAGTAGAAAGTACAGGTATTTGATGTTCAACATGTAAGAAGTAGAAAGTACAGGGTATTTGGGTTCAACATGTAAGAAGTAGAAAGTACAGGTATTTGGTTTCAACATGTAAGAAGTAGAAAGTACAGGTATTTGAGGTTCAACATGTAGAAGTAGAAAGTACAGGTATTTGAGTTAACATGTAAGAAGTAGAAAGTACAGGTATTTGGTTCAACATGTAAGAAGTAGAAAGTACAGGTATTTGAGTTCAACATGTAAGAAGTAGAAAGTACAGGTATTTGGGTTCAACATGTAAGAAGTAGAAAGTACAGGTATTTGAGTTCAACATGTAAGAAGTAGAAAGTACAGGTATTTGTGTTCAACATGTAAGAAGTAGAAAGTACAGGTATTTGAGTTCAACATGTAAGAAGTAGAAAGTACAGGTATTTGGGTTCAACATGAGAGAAGTAGAAAGTACAGGTATTTGGGTTCAACATGTAAGAAGTAGAAAGTACAGGTATTTGAGTTCAACATGTAAGAAGTAGAAGTACAGGTATTTGAGTTCAACATGTAGAAGTAGAAAGTACAGGTATTTGAGTTCAACATGTAAGAAGTAGAAAGTACAGGTATTTGAGTTCAACATGTAAGAAGTAGAAAGTACAGGTATTTGGGTTCAACATGAGAGAAGTAGAAAGTACAGGTATTTGGGTTCAACATGTAAGAAGTAGAAAGTACAGGTATTTGAGTTCAACATGTGAGAAGTAGAAAGTACAGGTATTTGAGTTCAACATGTAAGAAGTAGAAAGTACAGGTATTTGAGTTCAACATGTAAGAAGTAGAAAGTACAGGTATTTGAGTTCAACATGTAAGAAGTAGAAAGTACAGGTATTTGAGTTCAACATGTAAGAAGTAGAAAGTACAGGTATTTGTGTTCAACATGTAAGAAGTAGAAAGTTCAGGTATTTGGGTTCAACATGTAAGAAGTAGAAAGTTCAGGTATTTGGGTTCAACATGTAAGAAGTAGAAAGTACAGGTATTTGGGTTCAACATGTAAGAAGTAGAAAGTACAGGTATTTGGGTTCAACATGTAAGAAGTCAAAGTAAAACTCGTCAGAAAAAAAGTCTCCATCTTTGTAGTTTTACGCTGTTTCCAAAATGACGCACATACCATAGAAATATGAAATAAAATAAATAAATAGAATAAAACCAAAATATAGCAACACATATATTACATGAATAAAAACAGACTCTTGATGAAGGGAAATGTTTATCACAGGATCAAATGATGTGTTTTAATGAGCCTCCATCTTAGTCCTTTGTCCAACAATGGCCTTTGTAGTGGAAACACATGTTTCAGTTTGGGGCTGACCTCGTTATCACATTCAGAAAACCATTGACCTCCAGACCATGGGACAGGAAGTGATGACATGCTGTTGCTCTAGCACGTGTTTTCAGATCATGAGAGGTCATTGTGACATTTTAATCTCCTTAAATTTGGCTTTCTTATATATCCCGTTTTTGAGACGTTTTAAGACATGTTTGTTTTTAAAGGTCTCCTATCAAGCAAAATGCACTTTCTGATGTCTTCTCTACATCACCACGTGTCCCCGGTGTGTGTCCCCGGTGTGTCCCCGATGTGTCCCCGGTGTGTGTCCCCCGTGTGTGCCCGGTGTGTCCCCGGTGTGTGTCCCCGGTGTGTCCCCAGTGTCCCCCCAGTGTGTCCCCCGTGTGTCTCCAGTGTGTCCCCGGTGTGTCCCCGGTGTGTCCCCGGTGTGTGTCCCCAGTGTGTCCCAGCGTGTCCCCGGTGTGTCCCCGGTGTCCCGGTGTGTCCCCGGTGTGTCCCCAGTGTGTCCCCGGTGTGTCCCCAGTGTGTCCCAACGTGTCCCCAGTGTTTTTTTGCTTGCGTGTGTCCCCGGTGTGTCTCCAGTGTGTCCCCGGTGTGTCCCCAGTGTGTCCCAGCGTGTCCCCGGTGTGTCCCCGGTGTGTCCCCAGTGTGTCCCCCGTGTGTCCCCGGTGTGTCCCCAGCGTGTCCCCGGTGTGTCCCCAGTGTGTCCCCGGTGTGTCCCCCGTGTGTCCCCGGTGTGTCCCCGGTGTCCCGGTGTGTCCCCGGTGTGTCAGGAAACTCTCAAAGTGTCAGAAACCCCTCTCTCTTCTCCTCCGTACCCACGTCTCTAAAAACGGGGACCAACGGAGCTGATCCAGATTTGTTGCGTCATGACCACATTACTAAAATGTGGGCGGGCTTTACCCCCACGGGCCAATCAGAAACGTTGCTGTCAGAAACAATGAGACGTGTTCTGGAAGGGACATGGTCTGTGTTCACATTAGCATGCTAACACTCAGAGCTAACCTGTGCTGGAGAGTGTGTGAAGAAGCAGGAAGTCAACAGGAAGTCACCTTGTGGTAAACCTGAGAGAGAGAGAGTTTGAGCTCCATCCTGTTTCAGAGAGAATCCTTGATGTGGTTTGGAACAGGATGTGGAGTTTAACCTGAGAGAGAAAGAGTTTGAGCTCCATCCTGTTTCAGAGAGGATCCTTGATGTGGTTTGGAACAGGATGGAGTTTCATCACGGCAGCGTTTAGCTGAGTTTCTGCTGGGAGAGTTCTCCTGCTGATCACGGTTTCTCTGCCCTGGTTGCTTTCAGCTCTGATGGCTGCTTAGCGCCTCTTAGCAGAGCAGATAACAGGTCTGTGCCCATGAGGAGTCTGACGGATTACCCCGACCCTTGAGCCAGGCAGCTGACGGGGGGGCGGGTGATTTACGGCCTGTTTAGAGAGAAGCTCCAGCTGCAGGAACCCAATCAGAGCGGAGAGCAGCTGCCCCGCTAAACAAGATAAACTAACATGGTTACACACACACACACACACACACACACACACACACACACACACACACACACACACACACACACACACACACACACACACACACACACACACACACACACACACACACACACACACACACACACACACACACACACACACACACACACACACACACACACACACACACACACACACACACACACACACACACACACACCTGAAGCTGCCATGTTGCTTGGTGTGGGCTATGCATCACACTTCCCTTTTGCTTTCCTTCCTTCCTTCCTTCCGTCCTTCCTTTTGTTCCTTGTTTCTATTCTTCCTTCCTTTCTTCCATATATACTTACTTACTAATTTCATTTTTACCTTCTCTTCTTCCTTCCTACTGTAATTTGTTCCTTCCTTCCTTGCTTGTTTACGACCGTCCGTCTTTCCTTCTTTCCTTCTTTACTTCCTTCCTTCCGTTCTCCTTTCCTTTGTTCCTCCCTTCGTTCTTTCCTTCTTGCCTTTGTTCCATATGTACTTACTTACTAATGTCCGTCGTACCTTCTCTCCCTCCTTCCTACCGTACTTTCTTTCTTCCTTCCTTCCTTACTTGTTTACTACCTTTTTTCCTTCCTTCCTTCCTCCCTTCCTCCTTTCCTTTTTTCCTTCCTTCTCTCCTTCCTTTTAATTTGTTTTTTCCTTCCTTCCTTGTTTACTTCCTACTTTCCTTCCTTCCCTCTCTCATTCTTTCCCACCTTCTTACCTCCATCCTTCTTTCCTTCCTTACTCCTTCCTTCCTTCCTTTCCCCCCTGCTTTTATACACAAGCTACCAACTTAGCTACCATAACATCTTTGTCCTAAAACTCACTTTATGCATCCTATGTATTAACCCCACTTCCTGTCTCCTTCCTCCTAACGACCTGAAGTGACCTGCAGTCACATGACCCTGCTTTCCTTTGGCAGGATTATATTAATTCATTTTTCAACTTGCGAACTAAAGCCAAGACTTCCCTGGATGTTCTCCAGCTAGATCTTTAATGAGGAGCGAGGCGTAATGACGGCGTGTGAAACAGCAGATCCTGAAACACAGCGGCTTCCTTTCTTCAGTCTTTATCACGTGTCTCCAGCTTTTAGAAACTACCGGACGCTGACGTGCATATGTGGATCAATACGCATCAATGGTGTATATTAGCATGAACTATCACCTCTATGGACAACCGTTATTTTTGGGATGATTGAGGATGCTGAATCCATTTCTGAATCTTCCAGGACACAAGATGTCCTCTTAAACCAGCAAGAGGACATCAGTTATCTTCCGGGGGACCTATTATAAGTCTCTCTTTTATTTTAAAAAGACCCTCTGGAGGCTCATGGAGCAGCCATGTCTCCATGAAGCACATTCAACTACACTCCAGATATTCCGTCTGAGTCCTAGCTATCGCCGTTAGCTCGTCCGTTAGCTCGTCCGTTAGCTCGTGGTCTTACGTTGCCCACGATGAGAGGGGAGACACGTCTTATATCTCATTTTCTCCATAACTCTGGACCCAGCTCTCCTCCTTCCTCTCTTCGGTTTACCCAGCATCCTCTGCGTCCTTTTCCAAATGTCAGGATAGAGAGTCGTTGTTCTGACCACCATGCTAGCCGGCGTTAGCGCCATTAGCTTCTCCTTGCCATGGGGTTGAGTGGCGTAAATGCAAAATCAACAAATCACATCTCTCCACAAGAAAGTTGAAACGAGGCATAGATTTACGAGTTACTTTTTTAAAGTTATTGACAGAAAGATAACGTGTCAGAAGCAAAGCTAGCTGGAGCAACTGCAACAGGCTGCTAGCATGGAAACAGAAAAGAGGACGCTGGATTGGACAGATATTTAAAACAGATTAAACTCACTTATGAATCCAGCATCTTCAAAATAGCCATAAAACACTATTTTGCACGTTAGCAGTTTCAAAATGCTCGATCCTACTTTACAAAGTTTCGTCTTGTTGGACACTTTGAAGCCTCTGATGTCCAGCAGCTGCAGAGGATCTGTGGATCTTAGTGTCACATCCTTCCCAGAGTCACATGAGCTTTGCAGGAACAGGGATCGTTGTTAGCGCGTGCCGACGGGAAGGAGATTCAGCAGAAAGGGTTTCAGCTTCAGGTGGGTTCTGCAGTCTGTAACCCACATTCTGGTTCTGCACAGTGTGGAGGTTTAATCATGCTAACAGCTTCTTTTGGACCACATCTTGTTGTTGTTGTATTTTTGGTTTCATCTAAGCTCCACATTTGTCATGTCACTGTTTAATCCTTTCTGGCTGCGGATCAGAACCAGAATAATTGAGTCCGATTTAAACAGAGTGAATGTGAAGGCTCATTCGTCACAATACCCAGAGTTACAGGAAGTATTCAGTCAAAGTTCTGACATCAGACGTAAACACACTCAAGTTAAAAGTTATGTACCGACATTATCGCCAACATTTCCAACTCCTACATGTTACAGCTCATTGTAGCCGGCCACACTGTGCATTATTTATAATAATACGACCTTTTAAATCTCTAAGCTAGTCTGTGCTTTGAGGGGTCGAACGCACCTGATGAAGAGATATACATGCAACACCAGGAGGATACGTCCCCAGCTGACCCAGAAAGCCACGCAGGTTCTGGTCCAGGCTCTCGTCACCTCACGCCTAGACTACTGAACTCCCTCCTGGCTGGTCTACCCAGGGGCTCCGCCAGGGATTTTGGGCCCCATGAAAAGATATCACATTGGGCCCCACCACCAGGCCCAGGCCACGCCAACCAAGCACACTGCTGTAACCACACCTCCAGAACCCAACCCACTCATGTGTGCTTTAAATAACTACCTGTACAGGCTTGCATCTATCTCGTGGTCCAATACTAACTGCACAGTATGTACTGACACTGAGCGGTGAAACTATAACGTGTGCAGACGTGCAACATTCTGTGCAGGAGAATTCACTCTTTGATATAACTCTAACATTCCTGACAACAGACCTCAACAGTCATCTCTATGGAGTCATGCCTTTTTAATAACATTTGAATGGAACGTTCATAAATCTAAATAAATGTAACTTAAATAGACATGACCTCTTAAATTAAAATAAAGTGAACATTAACACCAATATTATCATTTATAAAATGCTATAACAAAAGAAAGAACATAAGCAGCAGATTCTTTAATTAAATATACCAACTACAAAAGAAGCGGGTATTAAAGTGTAAACAGACAACAAAACGGAAACGGACGTGAAAAGGCCTGGTGCTGCTAAGTCAGAGCCGATCACCTGTTCTCAGTCTTGTTCCCATCATGCATCTGGTGTGTAGTGATCCAATAGCGTTACCATAGCCTTGCCCTTTAACAGTTATCACGAGCCCTGGCTCAGCCTCACTCACCAAGAGCCCAGCGCCTAGCCTCACTCACCAAGAGCCCAGCGCCTAGCCTCACTCACCAAGAGCCCAGCGCCTAGCCTCACTCACCGAGAGCCCAGCGCCTAGCCTCACTCACCGAGAGCCCAGCGCCTAGCCTCACTCACCGAGAGCCCAGCGCCTAGCCTCCTTACCGGCAGAGTCACTGAGCAAGAGCCCAGCGCCTAGCCTCACTCACCAAGAGCCCAGCGCCTAGCCTCACTCACCGAGAGCCCAGCGCCTAGCCTCACTCACCGAGAGCCCAGCGCCTAGCCTCACTCACCGAGAGCCCAGCGCCTAGCCTCCTTACCGGCAGAGTCACTGAGCAAGAGCCCAGCGCCTAGCCTCACTCACCAAGAGCCCAGCGCCTAGCCTCACTCACCAAGAGCCCAGTGCCTAGCCTCACTCACCAAGAGCCCAGCGCCTAGCCTCACTCACCAAGAGCCCAGCGCCTAGCCTCACTCACCGAGAGCCCAGCGCCTAGCCTCACTCACCGAGAGCCCAGCGCCTAGCCTCACTCACCGAGAGCCCAGCGCCTAGCCTCACTCACCGAGAGCCCAGCGCCTAGCCTCCTTACCGGCAGAGTCACTGAGCAAGAGCCCAGCGCCTAGCCTCACTCACCAAGAGCCCAGCGCCTAGCCTCACTCACCAAGAGCCCAGCGCCTAGCCTCACTCACCAAGAGCCCAGCGCCTAGCCTCACTCACCAAGAGCCCAGCGCCTAGCCTCACTCACCAAGAGCCCAGCGCCTAGCCTCACTCACCGAGAGCCCAGCGCCTAGCCTCACTCACCGAGAGCCCAGCGCCTAGCCTCCTTACCGGCAGAGTCACTGAGCAAGAGCCCAGCACCTAGCCTCACTCACCGAGAGCCCAGCGCCTAGCCTCCTTACAGGCAGAGTCACTGAGCAAGAGCCCAGCGCCTAGCCTCACTCACCGAGAGCCCAGCGCCTAGCCTCACTCACCGAGAGCCCAGCGCCTAGCCTCACTCACCAAGAGCCCAGCGCCTAGCCTCACTCACCGAGAGCCCAGCGCCTAGCCTCACTCACCGAGAGCCCAGCGCCTAGCCTCACTCACCGAGAGCCCAGCGCCTAGCCTCACTCACCGAGAGCCCAGCGCCTAGCCTTACTCACCGAGAGCCCAGCGCCTAGCCTCACTCACCAAGAGCCCAGCGCCTAGCCTCACTCACCGAGAGCCCAGCGCCTAGCCTCACTCACCGAGAGCCCAGCGCCTAGCCTCCTTACAGGCAGAGTCACTGAGCAAGAGCCCAGCACCTAGCCTTACTCACCGAGAGCCCAGCGCCTAGCCTTACTCACCAAGAGCCCAGCGCCTAGCCTCACTCACCGAGAGCCCAGCGCCTAGCCTCACTCACCGAGAGCCCAGCGCCTAGCCTTACTCACCGAGAGCCCAGCGCCTAGCCTCACTCACCGAGAGCCAGCGCCTAGCCTCACTCACCAAGAGCCCAGCGCCTAGCCTCACTCACCGAGAGCCCAGCGCCTAGCCTCACTCACCAAGAGCCCAGCGCCTAGCCTCACTCACCGAGAGCCCAGCGCCTAGCCTCACTCACCAAGAGCCCAGCGCCTAGCCTCACTCACCAAGAGCCCAGCGCCTAGCCTCCTTACAGGCAGAGTCACTGAGCAAGAGCCCAGCGCCTAGCCTCACTCACCGAGAGCCCAGCGCCTAGCCTCACTCACCAAGAGCCCAGCGCCTAGCCTCACTCACCAAGAGCCCAGCGCCTAGCCTCCTTACAGGCAGAGTCACTGAGCAAGTCCTTGAAGTCCATCTTTCTAGCCAACTGGCTTTCAATGGACAGCATGGCAAGACTGCAAAGCCTTATGGGGGGACAGGGCTGCAGAGCCTAGAGATGGATCTGTCCTGGCACCAGGGGAGGGAGGGACAACTGGTTTAGTGAATAGCTGCTAAAAATGTACCTGCATTTATTAAATGTCAGCTAAAGGAGTGAAATGAAAAACCTCTGAATTTCCTGTGAAGATATTAACGGAACTTAATGTCAGCAAAACATTACAATTATTATTTACAATGGACTACGCGTAGCTAACAGACTCATTTCCACCACTCATGGACCACACCCACCTGACATGCTGACGCCCTTTAGTCCCTCTCTCTTTCTCTCCTTTCTTTTCTTTCTTGAAAGCTTGACTTTGTGAGTCGTTGAGACATCGTACACACGTAAGCACTAGCATCCTTCCTCACATGCTCTCACTCTCTGCTGCTAGAAAGAGCTGTGCCGCACAGCGTTTGGAGGCAGGACCAAACCATTACATGTAAATAGAGGGGGGTGTACAGAGGCTTTGGATAAATAACTTTTGGAAGAAAATAAGTTAAATTAATCGTAAGTTTAGTGAGTACATTATCAATATGACGTTATATTAATGTTAATTATTGATGATTGATGAAAAGTTACTTATATTTTTTTTCTTAATGTTCTAAACATATCGGGGCCCCTGTCAGTCACGGGCCCTTAGAATCGTCCTAACTTTTCACCCCCTTACGTCGCCCCTGGGTCTACCTGCATGTGCCATCCGACCTCTGCAGCTCATCCAGAATGCAGCGGCTCGTCTGGTCTTCAACCTTCCTAAATGTTCCCACACTGTTGGGGAAATATTTTCCAAGGCCCATAACTTTGACCCAGTTTATCAGTTCTGTCCTGACTGAGCTCTCAGTGCTCTGTCTCCCTGTTCCTGCCTGTTGGATCAGCTGATAGAGGTGTTATGGTTCTATGCTCCTGCCTGTTGGATCAGCTGATAGAGGTGTTATGGTTCTATGCTCCTGCCTGTTGGATCAGCTGATAGAGGTGTTATGGTTCTATGTTCCTGCCTGTTGGATCAGCTGATAGAGGTGTTATGGTTCTATGTTCCTGCCTGTTGGATCAGCTGATAGAGGGCTAGCTAAACACACGGGTCTGGGGTAGAGTTCTTCAGATTTGATTGTGGCAACTCGACCGTGAAGTCAGAACCTCTGGCTCTTGGACTTGTTTTGTGAATTTTCCGGCCGAAGCTCCAAAAAAACCATCAGTGTTTGACATCAAAGCTCCAGCTCTCCCCGTGTCTCCGTTGAGTCGGTGACTCCTCCTGCATTGCTACACAGAAGTCTCCCCCACACACCACTCCGCTCCTCCGCTCCCTCCACTGGCTCCCGGTAACTGCTAGAATCCACTTTAAGACACTGGTACTTGCGTACCATGCTGCGAATGGATCTGGCCCTTCCTACATCCAGGACATGGTTAAACCGTACACCCCAGCACGTGCACTACGCTCGGCATCAGCCAAACGACTCGCTGCACCCTCGCTGCGAGGGGGACCCAAGTTCCCATCAGCAGAAACACGTAGGTTTGCTATCCTGGCTCCAAGATGGTGGAATGAGCTCCCCATTGACATCAGGACAGCAGAAAGCTTACACACCTTCCAGACTGAGAACTCATCTCTTTCGACTCCACTTCCAGCCATAGAATTACTAACAAAGCACTTATATACTAACAAAGGACTGGCTCCTCTAAAGCCAGTTGAGTAGCACTTGAAGTGTTTGGCTCTATGAAACCTGATGTACTTTATGATTCTGTTTTCTTCAGGGTTGTATCTTGTTGGTCGAACGCACTTATTGTAAGTCGCTTTGGACAAAAGCCTCAGCTAAATGCAATGTGAAGTAGCTGTCCATGGTGCTGAAAGGCAGCTGTGCTCAGTGTGGAAATGAAAGGTCTCTGTCCATGGTGCTGAAAATAAAAAATGTTTAAGTAATACATTCCTTAATAAACATTTCCTCAAAAACTAGTAGAGGTAAGAATCTTTCACTGAGCACGTGACTGAGTGACTGAGGACTTCACTGTAAAGAAAGGCCTTCTGGTAAAACTCACGACTCACGGGATGACTAAAATATGGAGAAAATATAATGTGTACACACAATACAAGAATAAGAATAATACAAATACAAATATAATACAATAATAAAACACAATAACACATAATAATAGAAAACTTATCATAATAATATAAATAATAATAATATTTGTGTTTATCAATTTGACACTGCTTCAATTTGTATAGTAAAATAATTCTCACGTTTCATTTCATTATTATTATTAAGTGTTTTACACATTCGGAATAAATCAAATCAAAAATCAAATCAAAGTAAATCAGCCTCAATCTGCCTCTCTGCATTTTCAACATCTTAACAAGAGGAGGAGGAGGAGGAGGAGGAAGAGGAGGAGGAGGAGGAGGAGGAGGAGGAGGAGGAGGAAGAGGAGGAGGAGGAGGAAGAGGAGGAGGAAGAGTGAAAACTCACACATTTCACTCTCCAACTCAAACAGCGTTTCGATGGCTTTCACTTCCCTTTTGTCTTTTGCTTTCATTCCTTCCTCTATTCCTTCTTTCCTTATTTACTTTGTTCCTGATTTCCTTCCTTCCTTGTTTTCTACCTACTTTCCTTACTTCCTTCTCTCATTCTCTCCCTTATTTCCTTTGTTCCTTCCTTTCTTTCTTCCATACTTACTAATTTCCTTCGTACCTCTTTCCTTCCTTTCTACTGTAATTAGTTTCTTCCTTCCTTGTTTACTACCTACTTCCTTGTTTACTACCTACTTCCTTGTTTACTACCTACTTCCTTGTTTACTACCTACTTCCTTGTTTTACACATTCAAAATAAATCAAATCAAATCAAAGTAACTCAGCCTCAATCTGCCTCTCTGCATTTCAACAAGAGGAGGAGGAAGAGGAGGAGGAGTAGGAGGAGGAGGAAGAGGAGGAGGATAATCTGCCCAGCAACAATACATCCTGCATCAGTGTGAGATCAATTACGTTTGGTGTGAAGTCTCCTCGCAGCGATGTTTGCAAACACGCGTGGAAAGGCCACGGGCTGGAAAGGCCACGGGCTGGAAAGGCCGGGCTGGAAAGGCCACGGGCTGGAAAGTCACACGTTCCCTCTCCAACTGGAACAGCGTCTCTCTGTCGTCCAGCCGGGCGGAGACTCAATAACAGGCCGAGGAAAGGTTTTAATAAATGCTATGTGTATGCTAACATGTCCAGTAATGCTCCTTGAAGCTCCAGGAGGAAGGAAGTTTAAAATTGTTTCATTAAATACAAAATATTCTTGAATAAAATAAATGTCACGACCATTGTTAAAGTGCTTTCTCATGCACCATGTGACATGTTATCATGCACTCCCTGTCTCTTTCTGCATGTCGGCCCAACACACTGGAGGTACATGTTACAGGTGTATTTGAGATGCTTTGGAGTGCACTTATATGCACAGCTTCTGCATCATCACTGTATGACCTGCAGTAGTTTGGAGTCAAAAAAGACTGGAGGCTTAATAAAGAAACAGTAACATGAAACACTCCAGTGACACAATCCGTATTTTACCCGCACAGAGTACAGAAGTTACCGGTCTACGCCCGCCGCTACGGGAGGAATGCAAGTTAATCAATTCTTCTTTAAAGGTGGGGTAGGTACGTACACGAGATACACTTGTTGTTATATTCCATGGAGTGCTCTTAAGGTCCCGATAGCAATGAATATCTGAAGTGCTTTGAAGCCGTGGCGCTGTAGAAAGCTCGACCAATCATCTGAGCCGGCTAAAGTAACTGGATGGCCTACCTGCCTGTCAGCCTTCCATCGGGGCACACACTGATCTCTGCCCTCATTGGTCATGTGTGTGTTCGTGTGTGTTGGAGGAGGGGCTCTGTGAGGAAGTGGCAGATTGGTTCCAGCTGTGTATTTTCAAACTCTAGCCACTCGAGCTGGTTTCTCCAAAATGACCTACCCCACCTTTAAGTGGATCAGTTACACTTTCTGATTATATTAGCATTAACACGTCTTTAAACCGGGTTAGGTTTAGGTTTAACTTCCTCTCCACAGAAAGCACCTGTGCGTACCTGTGTGTTATTGTGAGGTAATTTCCCTGCTGTCCAATTAGAGGAGCTGCTCGCCTGCTAGATAACCACGCGCTGTGCAAGGTGGGTCTATTCAAACAGTTCATATTCACAGGCGCATACATTCTGTAGACGTTGCTGTGTGATGATCTGACACCTGGCTCGGATTAAGATGATTTGACTCCGGTGTATTCAGATGTGTTTTGCTCACCTTAGGGCTGCTTTACTTTAAACTTCCTGTGGGATAAGTTTTAAATATTTGTATTGACGGTAGCATCAAGTTAGCTATAATATAAATTGACGGGAGTCATTCAGCGAATTATTCAACGCCGTGAAGTTAGTTTCAGGTTGGCTACTGGCTCATTGAATTGCCTTTTTAAACGACAACAAACTAAAGTGCTCGAATTAGTGAAAATATGCTAAGAATATTTAAAAAGAAATGTGTCTTCTGTGGCACACCTGATTGGATTACTGATGTGCCAATCATTTATTTTACAACATAGTTAAAAAGACAATTTAAAATGAGTTATTTTCAATAGCTTCCATGTCATGTGACCTTTTCTAAATCCAAATCAATCCCAGATATTATTACTGCAATGGACAGTTATGACATGTCTTGATATAGGCTTTAATTTCCTTGTCATATATTATATAAAATAAAAATGAGCTTAGCATCATGTTACCCAGTGACTTCAATCCAAAGCAGCATTTTATCGGATCTTGCTGTAATTGTATGTGACACTCGTCTTGTTATTGGGTTTGAAGCACACTTAGATGTGTGCTTCTGCTGTCTGCAGGGAAACGGTCTTTATGTTGTGCTTTTAGAAACAATGACAGTTCGATGTGAAGGCGGTGGAACTCGGACGAACGGGCTTCTGGATATTTTCCCGACTTTTGGGAGTTTCGTGTCTTTTATCTCAAAATGGAAAATACCTCGCTGCCACTTCGTCCAGGTTTCCTCAAAGTGTTTTTTCCTGAAGCCTCGTGGAGAAAGTGATTCATGTCGTATCGTTGTACCATCTTGCAACTTCTCTGCAGACATGTGTTTAGTTTTGGAGTTTCGGCATTGAATGTGAAAAAAAACAATGCGCCCCAAATAAAGGAGATGTTTCGCAAATTCTCAGTGAATCTTGATTTCAGACAAAAATTCATCGGAAAACGACATAAAACCCTTCTAACGTTGTTTCCTCTTCTTGCTTCCTCTTCCCTCTTCCTGTTTCCTCTTCCTCTTCCCTCTTCCTGTTTCCTCTTCTTGCTTCCTCTTCCTGCTTCCTCTTCCTGTTTCCTCTTCCTGTTTCTTCTTCCTGTTTCCTCTTCCTACTTCCTCTTCCTGCTTCCTCTTCCTGCTTCCTCTTCCTTTTCCCTCTTCCTGTTTCCTCTTCCTGTTTCCTCTTCCTGTTTCCTCTTCTTGCTTCCTTTTCCCTCTTCCTGCTTCCTCTTCCTGCTTCCTCTTCCCTCTTCCTGTTTCCTCTTCCTGCTTCCTCTTCCTGCTACCTCTTTCTGTTTCCTCTTCCCGCTTCCTCTTCCCGTTTCCTCTTCCTGCTTCCTCTTCCTGCTTCCTCTACCTGCTTCCTCTTCCCTCTTCCTGTTTCCTCTACCTGCTTCCTCTTCCCTCTTCCTCTTCCCTCTTCCTGCTTCCTCTTCCTGCTTCCTCTTCCCTCTTCCTGCTTCCTCTTTCCTGTTTCCTCTTCCTGTTTCCTGTTTCCTCTTCCTGTTTCCTCTACCCTCTTCCTGTTTCCTCTTCCAGGGGCGATCTTCGAGGAGAGCGCTGTGCGGGACGATGAGGTTTTCCAGCTGGCGGTGTCGGACCTGAGTCTGAGTGACGACGTTCTGCAGAGCGAGAAGATCACTCACTCCATCAAACTCATCGAGGCCAACAACCCGTTCCAGGCGGTTCAGGAAGGTAAGACCGCTCTGGTTCTTTATCTGGTTCTGAAGCAGATTGTTGGGCTCCATTTTGTTTGTTCTGCTGGTTCTGATGCAGATTATTGGGCTCCATTTTGTTTGTTCTGCTGGTTCTGATGCAGATTATTGGGCTCCATTTTGTTTGTTATGCTGGTTCTGATGCAGATTATTGGCTCCATTTTGTTTGTTCTGCTGGTTCTGATGCAGATTATTGGGCTCCATTTTGTGTGTTCTGCTGGTTCTATCTCTGGTTCTGATTTTCACTCTTAGTGCTGCTCTGATAACCTACTTGAATGAGCTTAGCCTAGCCTAGCCTAGCCTAGCCTAGCTTACTTATAGCTCATTGTATGGACTTGTTTACTCGAGGAAAAGCAAGCCAACATTTGTAGGTTGAATCTGAGGCATGTGTCGTGAGGAGAACATCCAATAAAGCTTTATCTCATTATGCTGGTTCACTTTAGCCCAGTGGTTCTCAACTGGTCAGGCCTCGGGACCCACTTTTTACTTGGTCAGTACATCGCGACCCAACATTGTGAAGCACTCAAATCTATTCAACAAAAAATCGTGCTGTAATATATACGCTTTTCAGCATACAATATTAAAGTGAAGTACAGTGAATATATCCTGATATCCCTTCACAGAACTAAAGTATGCTTTAAAAAAAGTTTAATGAGATGATGGGATCAAAGCTGAACTATATAAAAAGGCGCATGCTGGAAACCCAAGCCCAGCAGGGGGTCTGGGGGAGATTTTTAGAAATACTAACATAAACTATGCATTCTGGTACTCTGAGAAGAAAATAAATAAATCTATTACTACCCGACATGTTAATAATATTTTATGCCATTGTTTGTTTTTCACTTAGTTCTGACATCTTGCTGCGAGAAGAGCAAAGAGGAGAGAGTCTGTGTGACTTACTTTGTGGGAAGGGTAGATAGCCCCCATTGTTCTGTGACCTGTCAGTCATCAAACTGGGGGTCATATTTCATTATGTGTTCATTTCTATCTGAAGTTGTACCCATGGATGTGTAAAGAATAGTTCTACCGCAAAGTTATTCTCCGTGGGGACTTCCGGCAACACTCTTGATTCTGATTGTCCAGAAGACTCGAAAAAACATCAGCAAAGATATTTTATTGTTATTGAGAAGATGATCACTACGTGACAGAAGTTTTCAAAACCGTTTATGGTCTCCGGTACTTCCAGTCAAATGCTGACTGCATGCCCAGCGTTAGAACATCGGGCCTTCAAAATAAAAGCTTGACTTTTCAAACTTCAATTCAATTTTTTTCAATTTTTTTTTTCTTCACTCACACATCTGCGACCCACTCTAAACGGGTCCACGACCCACCAGTTGAGAACCACTGATTTAGCCTAGCTTAGCTTAGTTTACTGACTCTTATACTCGCAGTTAGCAGATCTAGCAAGTAAGGTTGAGTCTGAGGCATGTTTCACACTGGATGTAAATATTCCAGTGCAAAGACTCAGCTGCTCAAAGTGACACTCAAGCCTCCTGAATAAACCTCTTGGTCAGGTGGTTTCCTCTGAGACAGGAAGTCAGGGATCCAGCTGTTGGTTTTGATTTAATTGCAACGAACAGACTCTTGGATTTGGAAAGAGATGCAGAAAGAAAGTGTTGGGTTTCCTGCTGGCTGCAGAAATGATCCTGCTGTTGATGAAGAGGAAGATGGTGCTGGTGATGAAGAGGAAGGTGGTGCTGGAGATGTACGGCTGATATTGAAAATGATGCTGCTTTAATGTTGAAATGATGCTGATAATGATTGTGTTGATATTGACGATCACCGTGCATTGTGATTGGCTGTTTGCAGTGATGATAAATGAAACATATTGATGTTGTTTGGGATAGCGATGATGATGATGATTTAAGTGTTTATTAAGAAGCTTCTGATAATGATCATTTCAAGGGAAAATCATGTTGAGACACCTTTCCACTTTTTAGGGGGAAAGCAACGTGATGAAATATTGAAGTAGTTTGAACATCGAAATGCATCTTATGGAAATCTTCAATAGTATGTTTATCATGAGGACATTGCTAACCTCTGCACAACAGAACATCAGAGGGGAAAATAACATTCATTAGAAAATAATAGTAAGAAAGGACACGTTCATTTTGAGGCATTACGTCATTTTGAATACTTTCGTACAATCTATTTCACAGCCGATGCATCTTCTATTTTCATATTGTTTTCTGTTTAATGAAGTAGTTTTCTACGACTTCTTTGAGTAGACTGGAAAACTGGGTGGGACTTTCGGAAACAGTCCTAAATTGGTTTGAATCCTACTTAAAGGACAGAAACCACTTTGTTTCTATAGGTAAATACACATCTGAGTTGACAAATATGACATGTGGGGTACCTCAAGGCTCCATCTTGGGGCCTCTTCTCTTTAACATCTACATGCTACCACTGGCTCAGATAATGAAAAACAACAAAATAAGTTACCATAGCTAAGCAGATGACACACACATTTACGTAACAGTTGCAACAGGAGACTATGCTCCTATTCAAACACTGAGTAAGTGCATTGAACAAATCAATGACTGGATGTGTCAGAACTTTCTCCAATTAAACAAAGATAAAACTGAGGTAATGGTTTTTGGAGCCAAGGCAGAACGTATAAAAGTTAGCGCTGAGCTTCAGTCTGCAATGTTCAAAACAACAGATAAGCCAGAAATCTAGGTGTAGTCATGGACTCTGACCTGAGTTTCAACAGTCACATTAAAACAGTTACTAAATCAGCCTACTATCACCTAAAGAACATATCTAGGATTAAAAGACTAATGTCACAGCAGGATTTGGAAAACACTTGTCCATGCTTTTATCTTCAGTAGACTGGACTACTGCAATGGTGTCTTCACAGGTCTCACTAAAACATCTATTAGGAAGCTGCAGCTGATTCAGAACGCTGCAGCTCGAGTCCTCACTAACACTAAGAAAGTGGATCACTCCTGTTCTGAAGTCTTTACACTGGCTTCCTGTGTGTCAAAGAATAGATTTCAAAATACTGCTGCTGGTTTATAAAGCTTTGAATGGTTTAGGCCCAAAATACATTTCTGACCTCCTGCTAAATGATGAAGCATCCAGATCTCTCAGGTCTTCAGGGACTGGTCAGCTTTCTGTCCCCAGAGTCAGAACTAAACATGGAGAAGCAGCGTTCAGTTATTATGCTCCATCTGGAACAAACTCCCAGAAACCTGCAGGTCCGCTGCAACTCTGACTACTTTCAAATCCAGCAAGCAGACTTTTCTTTTAATGTTTATTTTATTAGCTTTTCTTTTTAATGATTTTAAATGCCATGTCTTTCATTTTTTGTAAAGCACTTTGAATTGCCTTGTGTTGAAAGGTGCTCTATAAATAAACTTGCCTTGCCTGGACTGTTTGACAAAAATCCATTGTACAGAAATGCTAAGCTACAATAACTTTACTATATTGTATATTTTGAAACGCATAATTCAACCACAGCTCATTATTCACCTTTCCTTCACAACGTAATGTAATTTCTATAATCACAAAGAGAGCCCGTGCCAACCTTCATTTTTAAAAATATCACTACATCATATTTTTGACACGCAACTCTGAATGATTTATGCATTTCTTTCTACGTAAACAACAGATGTAGTATTTTAAATATTGTAGTAGTTTATATCTCACAGCCAATGCGTCTCATTTCCATGTTGTTGTTGTGTTTGTTGACACTACCTGCCAGGTTATGGCAGTGTTTCGTCCCCGTGGTGTTTTGTGTGTCTCCTCCTCACTGAGCGGTGACTGAGAGGAACTGCTCTCTGATCGCTCCGTCAATATTTAGTAACCTGAACCGATCTGATCCTCCGGACGAGCAGCTTGTGAGTCTCAGACGCGTCTCTACAGAGAGGCTCTGTTTTACACAGAGCAGGTGGAGTAAAGTAAGTATGTACTCAAGTACTCGACTTAAGTACGATTGTGAGGCACTGTGTACTTCTACTCCTCTACAGTTCAGAGGTACATGGTGTACTTTTCCTCCACTACATGTATTAATATATTTAGTTACTTCACAGATCTGGATGAAGGATGTGAAATATAATCAAGTGTTAAATCAGACTTTAGTTCCACCTGGAGTAAATCCACCAGCTACCCTGCAGTCTACAAAGTCATTCAGACTAGCTGCTCCTTCACCAGCTTTGAGAACACTTTCATGATCAATCATTATAAAACATATCAGATATATTACTCTGAAATGGACCAATCTGCACAACGAATACTTTCACTGTCTTTCACTTGAGGAACATTTTGAATGCAGGACTTTTACTGTGACAGAGTATTCCTACACTCTGGTACTTCTACTTTTACTCAGGTACAAGATCTGTGTACTTCTACTTTAACTCAAGAACAAGATCTGAGTACTTCTACTTGTACTCAAGTACAAGATCAGAGTACTTCTACTTTTACTCAAGTACAAGATCTGAGTACTTCTACTTTTACTCAAGAACAAGATCTGAGTACTTCTACTTTTACTCAAGTACAAGATCTGAGTACTTCTACTTTTACTCAAGTACAAGATCTGAGTACTTCTACTTTTACTCAAGAACAAGATCTGAGTACTTCTACTTTTACTCAAGTACAAGATCTGAGTACTTCTACTTTTACTCAAGTACAAGATCTGAGTACTTCTACTTTTACTCAAGTACAAGATCTGAGTACTTCTACTTTTACTCAAGCAGAAGATCTGAGTACTTCTACTTTACTCAAGCAGAAGGTCTGAGTACTTCTCCGGGTCAGCGTTAAGCAGAGTACACGTGGTAGGTCTCGTCCTCGTGACGACAGCAGGCTGATGTTTCAGTTGTAATCCCGTCAGCTGGAGCTTCAGATGAATCCAGTTGTGTTTGAGAGCATCCTCAGTTTGACCCCATCCTCCCGTCACCTCCTCCTGAGACAATATTGCACAACTACAAGCATTTGGAGACACTTTGTCATGTTTTACCATCTGTTGTGGAATATTTACTGTATGTCGTAGTATTTACTTTATCTTACATATCTTGTTAGTCTAAGGAAACAGCTGCTCTATGTTTTGAGAACATGCTGAATCCTCTCCAATAAGAAGACAGCATGCTCGATTGATATCTCCAATAAGAAGACAGCATACTCGATTGATATCTCCAATATGAAGACAGCATGCTTGATTGATATCGTTGAGTTGAAATGATTGATTGATAACTGGAGCTGATTGTTGGATTAACAAAGCGACTGAGTCTGAGTGAAGTGCATGACTTCAGAAAGCATGCTTCCACTTTTAAGAAACACATTAGCAAAGTATTCTCCTTAAAATTGAATTGTTTGTTGAATTTCTGTATTTAAAGTTGTACTTTCTGGTCGTCCTTTTGTCCGTACGTCATTATAGAGCAATTACAGACTGCTGAATGTCCCAACGGACCAATCAGAATCGAGTATTCAAGTAAGCGGTGTAATATAGGCTACTTTGCGTTTGGATGAGAGATGCCTCGTTGTGCCAACATGTGTAACTCAGTTTACCTTCATCCAGTAGAGACATCAGTGCTGCTCTTTAGAAAGGTCATGTAGCTGGGACACACACACACAGACACACACACACACACACACACACACACGCACACACCTGTAATCTCTCCTGTTCTCAGATGAGACTGATTTCTGTCCTCTCCCAGGAAGTTGTTCATCTTCCTGGTCCGTGACACGTCTTCTTTTGTGACGATGACTCAGAACGCTCCACAGTCACTTGCATGAGATTATTCTTCACTATTTGATCAAATGTCTTTTCACAGGGACGTTTCATTACTACAGGTGAGAGAAAGGCAGAGTGACACGCAATAGAAGGGAGTGTGTGTGTGTGTGTGTGTGTGTGTGTGTGTGTGTGTGTTGACCTTTCTCAGAGCTCCCATGATCCGCGTCCCTCGGAGACCCGCTGACAGGATCATGGGTAATGAGAGTGGGATTCACACCCTGTCCCCTGTGTGTGTGTGTGTGTGTGTGTGTGAGAATGTGTGTGTGTGAGAATGTGTGTGTGTGTGTAGTGTGTGTGTGTGTGGGTGTGTGTGGTGTGTGTGTGTGTGTGTGTGTGTGTGTGTGTGTGTGTGTGTGTGTGTGTGGTGGGTTGGTGTGTGTGGTGTGTGTGGTGTGTGTGTGTGTGCTGTGTGTGTGTGTGGTGTGTGTGTGTGTGGGTGTGTGTGTGTGGGTGTGTGTGTGTGTGGTGTGTGGTGTGTTGGTGTGTGTGTGTGTGTGTGTGTGTGGGGGTGTGTGTGTGGGGGTGTGTGGTGTGTGTGTGTGTGTGGTGTGTGTGTGTGTGGTGGTGGTGTGTGTGTGTGTGTGTGTGTGTGTGTGTGTGTGTGTGTGTGTGTGTGGTGTGTAAGCTCAGTTTGTAAAGTGTGTTTTCACCTCTCAGCTGACCCGCTCTTGGCTCCTTGCCTTATTGATTTTACACTGAAGACGGCAAATAGTCCTGTAATAGTTATTCCTACAATTTAATATCCAATACATTGTTTAAATATCTTTTTTAAAGAAAGACAAATCTTCTCTGGTTTCTGCTCAACTTTACCTCGTTGGGAACATAATATTTCCTGGAGATTTGTTCTCCTGATTGTGATTTCATTAGAACAACACATCCATGTTTAACTCGTCAGGAGGAGAGCTTCGTAACGTACTTTGTGTGAACTCCTACCTGTCCCATCTTATGTTTCACTCTTAGTGCTGCTCTGAAGCCTGCATTAGCCTAGCCTAGCTTATCTTAGCTTAGCTCATTGTATGGACTTGTATACTCGAGGATAACCAATCCAGCATGTTAGGTTGAATCTGAGGCCCTTTTCATACTGGCAGGAGAACACCTCTTATACAATGAGATTACATCTAAGATGTGTTTCAGTCAAAACACTAAAGAGCCCAACACCACGTCCAATGAAGCTTTATCTCATCATGCTAGCTTAGCTTAGCCTAGCTTAGCTTGTCGTTTATGGACTCTTAGGTCTCATTCACAGCTAACAGTCCGCTCTCTGGTAGCTCCAGACCACAGTTTGTAGTATCGTTTCATTTCTCAGAAGGCTCGGTTTGCGAGTATAAACTTTGAACACAAGTCATGTGCTCGGAAATGCTGTTCACCCATTGGTCAGACATTAAGGGGGTAAAATCCCGGCAATTTCTATAACCAACTCTTATGTCTATGATTGAAATGGTGTGTCCGTGTAAAGAAGGGACAACTCCTTCTCATAATGTTATACTGGTTTGATGAAACTCGATCAGGAAGAGACATGGTTTGTGAACTACTAGATGAGTTGATTGACAGAAAGATGAATGCAGAGGTTAGGGCCAATCGCACGCAGACATATCAGAAAAAGCAGGCTCTCAAATATAGAGATGTTATGCTTTACTTCCAGCTCTAACTCACATTAAAGTGGATTTATTTAGGTGTTGGACTGACAAAGCAACATTTAAAGATACAGCCTTTTGTCTTTAAGAGAAACATCAAGTGATTCTTATAACCTTGTAAAGTAGAGTCTTGAAAGAAGTCGTCTTGCATGAACGGATTTCCCCTCGATATAAACCCTGTGTGTGGCAGACAAGAAGAGTCAATCATAACGTCTGCTCCTGGCTAACTGTGGGCTTTGAAGCTAGCCGAGTAGAATCTGACCGTTTGTCATGTTGTTAGCCGCTAAGCTAGGCACTGTTGCATTCACATGTCCATTAAGATGCTGTGTTATCACTGTTAAAGAGCTGAAGACAAAGGAGAAGGTAGTCACAGTAACTGGTCCTGACATTTGAGCGTCATTACAGAGATGGCTCGATTCCCTTCTCTCACTCACTATTTCATCTGTTGATTCGCACGCAGACATATGGAGATGTTATGCTTTACTTCCAGCTCTAACTCACATTAAAGTGGATTTATTTAGGTGTTGGACTGACAAAGCAACATTTAAAGATACAGCCTTTTGTCTTTAAGAGAAATATTAAGTGATTCTTATAACCTTGACCTGATAAAGTAGAGTTTCCTCTTGGAGGAAGTCGTCTTGCATGAAGGACTTCCCCTCCATACGAGCTGTACTCGGGATAAAGAAGAAGTGTGCTTCCTGGTTGTAATGACTCTGCAGAGTAAGGGCTCGATAATCCCAGCAGCCCTGAACATAAAGCGCCGTGTCATCGCTGTGTTCACACCATCCTCGGCGAGAACAACAATCTTAACCTCAGAAAAACGAGATGAAAGTGATTACGCCTCGCAGGAATTACCTCGCCGTTTAGCAGGCGAGCGATTCCAATTATCCCCAACATGCCCCGCAGTTTCAACTGTGCGATTATCAGCGAGAGGGCGCGGCCCCGCCTCCCTCACATCATGTATTAACCTCTCAGGAAACAGTCATGAATTATTGTTGCTGCTGGAGGAGCTGCAGCGTCGCTGGCCCACAATGCAACTTCACAAGCTGAACAGGGAGGGAAGGAAGCAGGAAACAAGGCGGGAGGTCGAGGAACCACCGACCAAACACAATGCAACTTCACAAGCTGAACAACAGAGGGAAGGAAGCAGGAAACAAGGCGGGAGGTCGAGGAACCACCAACCAAACACAATGCAACTGAAGACGTTTCATTCAGATTCACAACGCTTGTTTTAAAACATGGCTCCGTTAGTGATGATGAGATTACATCCACAGCTTCACATATATATTCCTCACTTAATACTGAATTCACTGTCCTTAGACCCTCTGTCCTCAGACCCTCTGTCCTTAGACCCTCTGTCCTTAGACCCTCTGTCCTTAGACCCTCTGTCCTTAGACCCTCTATCCTCAGACCCTCTGTCCTTAGACCCTCTGTCCTTAGACCCTCTGTCCTCAGACCCTCACATCGTACAAGGAAACACTTCCAGAGAAACCCCACAGTCTAAAGGGAACATGGAGAAACCTCAGGGAGAGCAGCAGAGGAGGGATCCCTCTCCCAGGACGGACAGTCGTGCAATAGATGCCGTGTGTAAATTGAAAAGATAATACATTTGCAACATAGGTAGTCCAGATGTTTGGAAATGCATGTGTGTATAACTGGAAGATGAATATATGCTGCTGCTAATTGGCCATCTTTGTCTGCTTCCCATTGGTTGGGTTTTATTTATAAACCTCTGCTTGGGCTGGTTCCCTCCTACATCTGCACATATATGTGTCAAAGAGAAAGTCTGTACGGCCTGCGCTCCCAAGATGTGATTCAGATGCTGGTTCCTACAGTGAGAACACAACTGGGTGAAACAGCTGTTAGACATGCGGCCCCCACAGCTTGGAGCAGAAGCAGCTGTGAGACTCTCACATGGAGTCACTATGGGGGAATCAGGTCCTTCCTAAAGGACAGAGGACATGACACCATTGGTAGATGTGAGTGCTCGTATATCCTGCAATCGATAAATGATTTTAATAGTTTGTTTACTTGGCATGTCGACTGGCTAATGGCCATTTGATTTGTGTTTCACAGCTGTGTTCGTCTGCCTGTCACGTCTGTGTTTTATCTGGTGTAACTTCGTACATGCTGCCCCTCTTTTAATCTCAATGAGTCTTTTACCTGCTTAAATAAAGGATATATATCTGC
>CADEHL010000692.1:0-28370 GCA_902827135.1 Harpagifer antarcticus
CATGCTGTTACCATGCTGTTTACCATGCTGTACGCATGCTGTAACATGCGTTACCATGCGTTACCATGCTGTAACATGCTGTTACCATGCTGTAACTATGCTGTAACCATGCTGTAACCATGCTGTTACCATGCTGTTGCCATGCTGTTACCATGCTGTTACCATGCTGTAACCATGCTGTAACTATGCTGTAACCATGCTGTAACCATGCTGTTACCATGCTGTTACCATGCTGTTACCATGCTGTTGCCATGCTGTTACCATGCTGTTACCATGCTGTTACCATGATGTTACCCATGCTGTAACCATGCTGTTGCCATGCTGTACTATGCTGTCACCATGCTGTTACCATGCTGTTACCATGCTGTTACCATGCTTACCATGCTGTACCATGCTTTACCATGCTGTTACATGCTGTTGCCATGCTGTTACCATGCTGTTACCATGCTGTTACCATGATGTTACCATGCTGTTACCATGCTGTCACCATGCTGTTACCATGCTGTTACCATGCTGTTACCATGCTGTTACCATGCTGTTACCATGCTGTTGCCATGCTGTTGCCATGCTGTTACTATGCTGTCACCATGCTGTTACCATGCTGTAACCATGCTGTTGCCATGCTGTTACTATGCTGTCACCATGCTGTTACCATGCTGTTACCATGCTGTTACCATGCTGTAACCATGCTGTTACCATGCTGTTACCATGCCACGGCAACCTCTCATTCCCCTGATTGGTGGAGAGTTGGCCATATAGGCGGAGCTCCTCGTCACTGACGTCAGACTATTTTCAAATCTGGATCAGTCTGTATCAGATCCATTGCAGCCCCGTTTTTAGAGATTTGGGTTTGGAGGAAAAGAGAGAGGGTTGTGTTTTCTGACACTTGGTGAGTTCCCTGGAACACCGGGACACATATTCATAAAAGACGTACAAAGGTGCATTTTGCTTGATAGGTCCCCTTTAAGTAAAAAGTACCCATAACTAGCAGCTGCTTTAAAGAGTACCTGACCTCCCTTTATATCAATAGAACAATAATGTCATTGTTAGCTAATGAATGTTTCCATGCTGAACAACGGCAACATGACAACGTTTCCATTGGTCCCTCTTCTTTAGAGAAGACCAGAGGCCTGTACTACGAAGCCGGTTCAACCTAACCTGGATATGTTTGAGTTAGCCGGTTGGCCTAATACAAAACATACGCGTTCTCACTAAGCGGTCCTACAACGCGGGTTATCAAGTGGATCGCTCAAACCAGCCGTGTCCCATCTAGTTAGGTGTTCACATGAAAGGGGTGGTATCTGGAGCATTCGACCAATCACAAACATGGAGAAGCGTATTGACAGCGCAGCGTCATACTTCCTGAATGAAAAGTCAACTTTAATATTAGACATATGAAGAAGTTAAACTTTAAACATCCATGACTCAAACACTTGATCCAGGATCAAAGCCACAGAGCTGCAGCTGCAAGGTGAACACAGCTGGTACCAGAACTAGTGTTTGAATGCGTACATTAACAGGTTCATGATGTCACTGCCCGTCTAAGACACGATTTGACTTTCATTACATTTGACTCGAGTGTTTCGTCAACTTAATGTGTTGCTTCAAATAATCCTTCTGCATCCAGTCTGTGACGCTGTGAGTGTTGCACGGCCAGATACGGCTCAGCTGACTCAGATAAGGAGATATATGATACATTATGAAGTGATATGCCGCGGACTGTACTTAATGTTACTCTGATCTGGTTATTTATGTTTTGGCAGATATTTAAG
Organism: Harpagifer antarcticus; assembly: GCA_902827135.1. Taxonomy (NCBI): domain Eukaryota; kingdom Metazoa; phylum Chordata; class Actinopteri; order Perciformes; family Harpagiferidae; genus Harpagifer; species Harpagifer antarcticus. The sequence continues at coordinate 1,773 of CADEHL010000692.1, forward strand.
TAAGCTTTCTTAATGCTAATGTTATAAAAGTCAGATTGCTCTGAAGATGGAGGTGATATTCTATTCATGTTCACGTTCACACAGTCGCTGATTGTTGCCGTCTTTCCTGCAGCGGCAGTTTTTCTGTATTTCCTTTCTCCTGTGATATGACTTGATCGCTTTAAACTCCGCACACTGAGCTCTGATTGGTCAGCAGGCGGTGCTTTCACTGAGTTGATCTCTCAGCAACCTAACCTGCTCCGGACCAGGCTAGCCGTTCAGCATCAGTTACCATGGAGATCTAGCCGCTAAGAAGAGAACCAGCGTCGTAGGACCGGAAACCCCGAGTTTTCCCTGAAGTTAGCCGCTAAGAGAACATCCTGCTTCGTCGTAAAGGCCTCTGGAAATGATGGATACACGGATCGTGTTCAAATCAATAGGCACGCAATGACTCTACAGAATAATGATCACGCCACCAGACACACATTCAGACTGGGAGAAGTAGAAAGTACAGGTATTTGTGTTCAACATGTGAGAAGTAGAAAGTACAGGTATTTGTGTTCAACATGTAAGAAGTAGAAAGTACAGGTATTTGAGTTCAACATGTAAGAAGTAGAAAGTTCAGGTATTTGGGTTCAACATGTGAGAAGTAGAAAGTACAGGTATTTGTGTTCAACATGTGAGAAGTAGAAAGTACAGGTATTTGTGTTCAACATGTAAGAAGTAGAAAGTACAGGTATTTGTGTTCAACATGTGAGAAGTAGAAAGTACAGGTATTTGTGTTCAACATGAGAGAAGTAGAAAGTACAGGTATTTGTGTTCAACATGTAAGAAGTAGAAAGTACAGGTATTTGAGTTCAACATGTAAGAAGTAGAAAGTACAGGTATTTGAGTTCAACATGTAAGAAGTAGAAAGTACAGGTATTTGAGTTCAACATGTAAGAAGTAGAAAGTACAGGTATTTGTGTTCAACATGTAAGAAGTAGAAAGTACAGGTATTTGAGTTCAACATGTAAGAAGTAGAAAGTACAGGTATTTGTGTTCAACATGTAAGAAGTAGAAAGTACAGGTATTTGTGTTCAACATGTAAGAAGTAGAAAGTACAGGTATTTGAGTTCAACATGTAAGAAGTAGAAAGTACAGGTATTTGAGTTCAACATGTAAGAAGTAGAAAGTACAGGTATTTGTGTTCAACATGTAAGAAGTAGAAAGTACAGGTATTTGAGTTCAACATGTAAGAAGTAGAAAGTACAGGTATTTGAGTTCAACATGTAAGAAGTAGAAAGTACAGGTATTTGTGTTCAACATGTGAGAAGTAGAAAGTACAGGTATTTGGATTCAACATGTAAGAAGTAGAAAGTACAGGTATTTGAGTTCAACATGTAAGAAGTAGAAAGTACAGGTATTTGAGTTCAACATGTAAGAAGTAGAAAGTACAGGTATTTGAGTTCAACATGTGAGAAGTAGAAAGTACAGGTATTTGGGTTCAACATGTAAGAAGTAGAAAGTACAGGTATTTGAGTTCAACATGTAAGAAGTAGAAAGTACAGGTATTTGAGTTCAACATGTAAGAAGTAGAAAGTACAGGTATTTGAGTTCAACATGTAAGAAGTAGAAAGTACAGGTATTTGGGTTCAACATGTAAGAAGTAGAAAGTACAGGTATTTGTGTTCAACATGTAAGAAGTAGAAAGTACAGGTATTTGAGTTCAACATGTAAGAAGTAGAAAGTACAGGTATTTGTGTTCAACATGTAAGAAGTAGAAAGTACAGGTATTTGAGTTCAACATGTAAGAAGTAGAAAGTACAGGTATTTGTGTTCAACATGTAAGAAGTAGAAAGTACAGGTATTTGAGTTCAACATGTGAGAAGTAGAAAGTACAGGTATTTGAGTTCAACATGTAAGAAGTAGAAAGTAAAAAGTGGTCAGAACAATAAGTGATGGAGTAAAGTACTGATACCAGAAACATGCACTTAAGTACAGTAATGAAGTATTTGTACTCCAATACTTCCCCCCTCTGCCTATATACTACAAGTTATGTTTTATGCAAATTAGGCTTTATGTTGACTTTCGGTGAGTTCAGGAGAAATCTGCATTATAAAGAAGATTATTATAAAGAAGCTTTGAAAGCACAACATCTCAAAGTAGACACGTAAACAAAGTGTTTATTTATTATTGATGTGTTGTTCTCCTCTGATACCGGCCTCATCAACAAGGCCAGACCCCCCTGCTCACTGTTATCCATCCCATAATAACACGATGCATTACATTAATGCACATCTCCTCTCTACCTCTTTGAAATCAGCACAGCTCTCCACTTCAAATACACAGTTTATCAAATAGCTTTTATAACATTCCTATCCATTTTGTTTTGCCAAGTATTCTTTTTTTCTGTGTCTCTGTATGCACCACATATATGATATACCACAGAGATCATTCATGTCTCATTTATAACCCTACAGGTGTAGTCAGGGAATCCTTTCGCCCTCTGACGCAGCTGACCAGCCGCTATCCCCCTTAAGGAGGGGCTGCTCTAGCAACTTGTTGTTGCCAGTTTATGACCGAGCAGCTCTCGGTCAGAGTTATTGTTGAGGGGCACCTGAGGTACTACGAAGCCGGTTCAACATAACCTGGATATGTTTGAGTTAGCTGGCTTACCTACTCCAAAACAAACGCGCTCTCGCTAACGGTCCTACGACGCGGGTTATCCACTCACTCGAGCCAGGGTTTCTCTGTCCAGCTGAGTGCGCGTTCACATGAGAGGGGTGGTATCTGGAGCATTTGACCAATCACAAACATGGAGAAGCTACTGACAGCGCAGCGTCACACTTCCTCAATGAAACTATAATATTAGACATATGAAGAAGTTAAACTTTAAACCTCATGACTTAAACACTTGATCCAGGATCAAAGGAGCTGCAGCTGCAAGGTGAACACAGCTGGTACCAGAACAAGTGAACACAGCTGGTACCAGAACAAGTGAACACAGCTGGTACCAGAACAGGTGAACACAGCTGGTACCAGAACAAGTGAACACAGCTGGTACCAGAACAAGTGAACACAGCTGGTACCAGAACAAGGTGAACACAGCTGGTACCAGAACAGGTGAACACAGCTGGTACCAGAACAGGTGAACACAGCTGGTACCAGAACAAGTGAACACAGCTGGTACCAGAACAAGTGAACACAGCTGGTACCAGAACAAGGTGAACACAGCTGGTACCAGAACAAGTGAACACAGCTGGTACCAGAACCAGTGTTTGAATGCGTACATTAACAGGTTTATGATATCACTGCTCCGTCTAAGACACCATCTGACTTTAATTCTGTAAAGGAGGGGGAGGGGTTATCATTTATGGAGAGGGAAGGGTTCTTTTAAATCAGAGCAACACTTGGTAATCAAGGAACAGTTAACACAATACAAAGAATTCAAATGTTAAAAGGGTTCAAAGTCTTTTCAGGGCTGTGAAGGTGCTCCGTCTCCTTCAGTCTCTCCCAGTCTCAGTCTGTCCTCCGCCGTCTCCTTCAGTCTCTCCCAGTCTCAGTCTGTCCTCCGCCGTCTCCTTCACAGTGGCGGTTCTAAACCAATTTGACTGGGGGGGGGGGGCCAGGCTCGGGGGGGCCACTGCGCTGTCAGTACGCTTGTCCATGTCTGCGATTGGTCGAATGCTCAAAATACCACCCCTTTCATGTGAACGCGCACCTAACTAGATAGGGCAACGGCTGGCTTGAGTTAACGAGTTGATGACCCGCGTCGTAGGACCGCTTAGCGAGAGCGCGTTTGTTTTGGATTAGGTAAACCGGGTAACTCAAACATATCCAGGTTAGGTTGAACCGGCTTCAAAGTACAGGCCTCATGTTAGCTGTTCAGCATCAGTTACCATGGAGATCTAGCCGGCTAAGAAGAGAACCAGCGTCGTAGGACCGGAACCCCCTAAAGTTAGCCCGCCAAGCGAAAGTCCGGCTTCGTAGTACAGGCCTCTGGAACACATCCTCCTCGGGGTGGAGATGACCTCGAGCCATAAGCGACAACAACTGTGATTCAGTGTCCTCAGATGTTCAGTCTATCTATTGAAGAATGTTGATTATTACACTCTGAACTAGTTCAAACCTGGAGCTACAGGAGGGCTCTTCAGAATTGATTGTGGCATCTCAACCAGCTCCAGCTCTCCTCGTGTCTCTCTGACTCCATCAAAGCTCCAGCTCTCCTCATGTCTCTCTGACTCCATCAAAGCTCCAGCTCTCCTCATGTCTCTCTGACTCCATCAAAGCTCCAGCTCTCCTCATGTCTCTCTGACTCCATCAAAGCTCCAGCTCTCCTCGTGTCTCTCTGACTCCATCAAAGCTCCAGCTCTCCTCATGTCTCTCTGACTCCATCAAAGCTCCAGCTCTCCTCATGTCTCTCTGACTCCATCAAAGCTCCAGCTCTCCTCATGTCTCTCTGACTCCATCAAAGCTCCAGCTCTCCTCATGTCTCTCTGACTCCATCAAAGCTCCAGCTCTCCTCGTGTCTCTCTGACTCCATCAAAGCTCCAGCTCTCCTCATGTCTCTCTGACTCCATCAAAGCTCCAGCTCTCCTCATGTCTCTCTGACTCCATCAAAGCTCCAGCTCTCCTCATGTCTCTCTGACTCCATCAAAGCTCCAGCTCTCCTCATGTCTCTCTGACTCCATCAAAGCTCCAGCTCTCCTCATGTCTCTCTGAGTCCTGACTCCATCAAAGCTCCAGCTCTCCTCATGTCTCTCTGACTCCATCAAAGCTCCAGCTCTCCTCATGTCTCTCTGACTCCATCAGAGCTCCAGCTCTCCTCGTGTCTCTCTGACTCCATCAAAGCTCCAGCTCTCCTCATGTCTCTCTGACTCCATCAGAGCTCCAGCTCTCCTCATGTCTCTCTGACTCCATCAAAGCTCCAGCTCTCCTCATGTCTCTCTGAGTCCTGACTCCATCAAAGCTCCAGCTCTCCTCATGTCTCTCTGACTCCATCAAAGCTCCAGCTCTCCTCATGTCTCTCTGACTCCATCAAAGCTCCAGCTCTCCTCATGTCTCTCTGACTCCATCAAAGCTCCAGCTCTCCTCATGTCTCTCTGACTCCATCAAAGCTCCAGCTCTCCTCATGTCTCTCTGACTCCATCAAAGCTCCAGCTCTCCTCATGTCTCTCTGAGTCCTGACTCCATCAAAGCTCCAGCTCTCCTCATGTCTCTCTGACTCCATCAAAGCTCCAGCTCTCCTCATGTCTCTCTGACTCCATCAAAGCTCCAGCTCTCCTCATGTCTCTCTGACTCCATCAAAGCTCCATCTCTCCTCATGTCTCTCTGACTCCATCAAAGCTCCATCTCTCCTCATGTCTCTCTGACTCCATCAGAGCTCCAGCTCTAGGGAAGTTGAAAACACTTAAATAAGCGGTAAAACATATTGCTACTGTAACTGAGAGTTAAAAACAAACATCTTAAATAAACAGTGGAAATTATTGTCATGTATGAAATTAGACTTAAAATGCCCCAAATATAATAATAATAATTTCAATTCATATAGCGCCTTTCACGAAACCCAAGGACGCTTTACAATGGGAAGTAACAAAACAAGTAATAATAATCATACAGACACTGAAGACTGTTGCCAAATGTTTTCAGCTTGGAGCGCTGGATGGAGAGCAGCCCTTTGTCTGAGGACCGCAGGTGACGAGAGGGGGGGGGGGGCTGAAGGGGGTCAGAGATGTATGGAGGGGCTAGGGAGTGGAGAGATGTGTAAGTTAGCAGGAGGAGTTTGTACTGGATGCGTGACTTGACCGGGAGCCAGTGAAGGTGGAGGAGGGTAGGGGGTGATGTGTTGCAAGGGCTTAGTGCTGGTGAGGAGCCTGGCTGCAGAGTTCTGGACGTACTGGAGCCTGTCCAGGGCTTTACTGGTGACCCAGAATAGAACTCTATTGCAGTAGTCCAGGCGAGAGGAGATGAAGGCATGAATGAATGTTTCTGCAATGGGGTCGGGGAGAGAGGGCCGGAGTCTGGAGATGTTTCGTAGGTGGAAAAATGCAGTTTTGACAGTTGACCTGATGTGGGAGTTGAAGGTGAGGCTAGAGTCCAGAGTGACGCCCAGGCTGCGGACCTCAGGGGAAGGGTGGATGGAGCCGCCATCGATGGTGAGGAGCAGATCTCCAACCGTCCGGAGCAGTGTGTTTGGGGCCACAACCATGAGCTCTGTTTTGTTATTGTTGAGTTTAAGTAGATTTTTGACATCCAGGCTTGGATGTCGCGGAGGCAGTTGACAAGTGACAGTGGGGGTAACTGGGATGATGGATTGGTACTGATGGCGGATGATTTCACCGAGGGCGAGCATGTAGATGTTAAATAGAAGGGGGCCGAGCACCGAACCTTGCGGCACACCTTGGTTGACAGGGGCTGTGGGAGAGCTGGATTTTCCGATGGTCACAAACTGTTGCCTGTTGGAGAGGTAGAAATGGAACCAGGAGAGCGCTGTACCAGAGAGGCCAAGGTAGAGGGATAGGCGGTTGAGTAGGATAGTGTGGGAGACTGTGTCGAATGCGGCGGAGATGTCCAGGAGGATAAGGCACTTCAAGACACTGGTACTTGCATACCATGCTGCGAATGGATCTGGCCCTTCCTACATCCAGGACATGGTTAAACCGTACACCCCAGCACGTGCACTCCGCTCTGCGTCAGCCAAACGACTCGCTGTACCTTATAATCACACACACAGTACACACACAGACAAACACACTCACACACAGTACACACTCACACACACACACAGTACACACTCAGACAAACACACACACAGTACACACTCAGACAAACACACACACAGTACACACTCAGACAAACACACAGACACACAGTACACACTCAGACAAACAAACACACACACACAGACAAACACACAGACACAGTACACACTCAGACAAACACACACAGACACAGTACACACACACACTCACAGTGTACACACACACACACAGTACACACTCAGTCAAACAAATACACACACAGTACACACTCAGACAAACACACAGACACACACACACACACACACACACACACACACACACACACACACACACACACACACACACACACACACACACACACACACACACACACACACACACACACACACACACACACACACACACACACACCACACACACACACACACACACACACACACACTCACACACACACACAGAAATAATGACAGATGAAACGGAAGAAAACACACGGACCACGAAGCTGTTTCTAAAGAACTATATTTACATAACACTCTTGTTTTACAGAGAACCTTATTATCAAAAGTATAAAATACTTACAAAAAATCCGCTGCAATAATATATAAAAATAACATCTATCTTCTCCAGCTCATTAGGAAAGGTTTACATACAAAAAATATATTTATATTTACACAGTTCAACCCAGAACAAGAGTTCGGCAGGAGATCGGAAACGTGACACCAGCCCCAAGATAATAACGTTAAAATAAAATACACGACAAACTTCTGTGAAGGAAACCAGTACAGCAGGGAGACGGGAAAGATCGGACCACGGACGAAGAATCGTACGATGAACACGGAGCAGAGGTCCAACTAAACGTATATAATGAGAACTGTAAGGACTCAACTCTACACTGCGGACATATTCAACGTTAAACTCTTCGTCGCAGTCCGATCCGACGGGTTTTACCGTCTGAATTATTCAGGACGATATTTTCAATTTTGGAAACATATATGCTACGTTCAAAACCTTTGTGATGCTAACACGACAGCGTGTTAGTGCTATCGTAGGAGGGCGGGATATCAAAGATTCAAATTGTAAATTTACTAATACTCTGCGTTTCTTTTTATCGCAAATTTATGAAAATATTCACTTTCTTTTTGGCGTAAATCTTTCTTTAAATAAATGCTTTTTTCCTCATTACAGAAATGTAAGACTTTAATCTCTGCATTTATTTATCCCCCCCCCCCCCTCCCAATCTGTAATTACACTCTAATAGCTTTAATATGCTGTCGTACTACCGGAACATTTTCATTACAAGAATTCATTTTCCATCATCGTGACATACGATTAATAATTCACCGTAACGAGCAACGAATTCACTCCATGTGTGTTTCCCTGGGCCGTTCCCTGGATTCAGACTCGCAGGCAGAAACACGTCCTGACCCAAACCTCGGAAAGACGAGGCAGCGCTTTAACGGACCATTGATCGTCTCCGGCTGCGAGGACGTCTGGAACGTGCCTCAGAGCTTTAACGGATCATTGATCGTCTCGGGCTGCGAGGACGTCTGGAACGTGCCGTCAGAGCTTTAACGGATCATTGATCGTCTCGGGCTGCGAGGACGTCTGGAACGTGCCTCAGAGCTTTAACGGACCATTGATCGTCTCCGGCTGCGAGGGCGTCTGGAACGTGCCTCAGAGCTTTAACGGATCATTGATCGTCTCGGGCTGCGAGGACGTCTGGAACGTGCCTCAGAGCTTTAACGGACCATTGATCGTCTCGGGCTGCGAGGACGTCTGGAACGTGCGTCAGAGCTTTAACGGACCATTGATCGTCTCGGGCTGCGAGGACGTCTGGAACGTGCCTCAGAGCTTTAACGGATCATTGATCGTCTCGGGCTGCGAGGACGTCTGGAACGTGCCTCAGAGCTTTAACGGACCATTGATCGTGTCCGGCTGCGAGGACGTCTGGAACGTGCCTCAGAGCTTTAACGGACCATTGATCGTCTCCGGCTGCGAGGACGTCTGGAACGTGCCTCAGAGCTTTAACGGACCATTGATCGTGTCCGGCTGCGAGGACGTCTGGAACGTGCCTCAGAGCTTTAACGGACCATTGATCGTCTCGGGCTGCGAGGACGTCTGGAACATGCCTCAGAGCTTTAAACGGACCATTGATCGTCTCGGGCTGCGAGGACGTCTGAAACGTGCCTCAGAGCTTTAACGGATCATTGATCGTCTCGGGCTGCGAGGACGTCTGAAACGTGCCTCAGAGCTTTAACGGATCATTGATCGTCTCGGGCTGCGAGGACGTCTGGAACGTGCCGTCAGAGCTTTAACGGACCATTGATCGTCTCGGGCTGCGAGGACGTCTGAAACGTGCCTCAGAGCTTTAACGGATCATTGATCGTCTCCGGCTGCGAGGACGTCTGGAACGTGCCTCAGAGCTTTAACGGATCATTGATCGTCTCGGGCTGCGAGGACGTCTGGAACGTGCCTCAGAGCTTTAACGGATCATTGATCGTCTCGGGCTGCGAGGACGTCTGGAACGTGCCGTCAGAGCTTTAACGGACCATTGATCGTCTCGGGCTGCGAGGACGTCTGGAACGTGCCGTCAGAGCTTTAACGGATCATTGATCGTCTCGGGCTGCGAGGACGTCTGGAACGTGCCTCAGAGCTTTAACGGACCATTGATCGTCTCGGGCTGCGAGGACGTCTGGAACGTGCCTCAGAGCTTTGAAATGTTGGGAGTTCTTTCATCGGATCGTAAAGTCAGCCTTTAAGCGGCGAAGGACTCTGAGCGAGAGGAAGTCAACTTCAAAGCCGCTCAGCGTCTCAGAGCAGACAGTATTTTCTTAACGAGAGAACGAGAGGAGAGGATGCTTGTTGAGGTTGATCTGAGTCGGATGCAACTTGTCTTCTGAGTTCATGAATACAAACTGGGATGTTTTGTACGTTTCGCGTCAGAGTAATTTCAAAATGTTAGAAATCCTTCAAAATAAGATTTTAAAAAGTTCTGCAGAATTTGTGTGTGTTTCTGACTGTGTGTGTGTGTGTGTGTTTTTCTGTGTGTGTGTGTGTTTGACTGTGTGTGTGTGTGTGTTTCTGACTGTTTCTGACTGTGTTTTTCTGGCTGTGTGTTTTTCTGTGTGTGTTTCTGACTGTGTGTGTGTGTGTGTGTGTTTCTGACCGTGTGTGTGTGTGTGTTTCTGACTGTGTGTGTGTTTTTCTGGCTGTGTGTTTTTCTGGCTGTGTGTTTTTCTGTGTGTGTTTCTGACTGTGTGTGTGTGTGTGTGTGTTTTTCTGTGAGTGTGTGTTTTCTGTGTGTGTGTGTGTTTTCTCTGTGTGTGTGTTTTCTGTGTGTGTGTGTGTGTGTTTTTCTGTGAGTGTGTTTTTCTGTGTGTGTGTGTTTTCTGTGTGTGTGTGTGTTTTCTCTGTGTGTGTGTTTTCTGTGTGTGTGTGTGTGTTTCTGACTGTGTGTGTTTTCTGTGTGTGTGTGTTTTCTGACTGTGTGTGTTTTTCTGTGAGTGTGTTTTTCTGTGTGTGTTTTCTGTGTGTGTGTGTGTGTGTTTTCTGTGTGTGTGTGTTTCTGACTGTGTGTGTGTGTTTCTGACTGTTTTTCTGTGTGTGTGTGTGTGTGTTTCTGACACACACACACACACATTTCTCTGTCAGGATCATTCGGCATGTCTGTATTTGTAGTTTTAATTTAACTACAAACACGATACACACACACACGCGCCCCCGATGAGGACCCTCCTGACCTTCATCCCCAGCTCTTCTGAATAAATCATGAACACAGAAAACACTTTGGATCAGACTCAGAACACAGAGACCCTCCTCGGCCTCTCGGGACCTTCTGAGTATCTGATTAACGAGAAAGCTCCTTCTGGTTCATCTGAACTTCAACCCTCTGCTATTATGTTAAATAGAAATATAAGCGTCAACATCGCTGTGAGGTCGACGGAGATAAAGCTTTCTGGAGCGTGAGAAGAAATGCTCGAAACCGAATTTGACATGAGTGCAGATCATTTCCCTACACACACACACACACACACACACACACACACACACGCTGCATTGTTGGTATTCAAATAGCAGTGTGTGTGTGCAGATATTTCCCTACGGTATGAAAATGTTCTCCGCCGAGCGCCTGCTTTAAATCCATCTCAGTAACGTGCTGTGGTTAAATTAACAATCCCTCAGTTATACAAACACTGAGGCGTGGTTTCACACACACACACACACACACACACACACACACACACACACACACACACACACACACACACACACACACACACACACACACACACACACACACACAGAAAACTCAAAATAACAGGGTGATGTTTCTGGAATCTCGGAGATACGAGTATTTATGATTTGGAGTAAAGAAGCCCAAATAGACGTCTTTAATCGTCTGATTTCTCCCCCAGAAAACTGGAATACACATTTGTTGCTATTAAATATGATGGAAAAAAGGATATTTTATTATTCTAGAAGCTTCCATTGTGAAATATTGGATTGTTTAACGGTTTCCGGTGGAGCACATTTCAAAATAGTTGCCGATTAATATTATTTTTTAGTGTAAAACGTGCGAAAACAGCGTCCTGTCCCTTTAAGAGGACCTTTTTACGTCCCGTTTCATCTCCGCTGAAAAGTCTATGGATTTGAAACTGTGTGTGTGTGTGTGTGTGTGTGTGGGGGGGGGGGGGCTGGGGGGGGGGTTACAGTGGTTTAACACTGAATCATTACATTGCATTTAGCTGACGCTTTTATCCAAAGTGAATCAGCTTCAGTAGTTTTTACTCCTTCGTTCAGTCTCCTATAAACACTGCAGTGTGTCATTCACACACACACACACACACACACACACACACGCACACACACACACACACGCGCACACACACGCACACTTCAGTCTGCCGCTCCTTCAGAGTCGCACACCAGGTAGAAATACACCTTGTTTACAAATATACGCTGTTTTGGGAAATTATGTTGTTTAAAAAACATAATTTAAATCTATTCCTCGATGGATTCCAATGTCAGGAAATCAAATACATCGCGCCTTTTAAATGATATTTTACGTGATTCTCCTTCGTTAGGATTCAACGTGGAGTGACCTCGTTAAACACTTTTAAACAGAGGTGTCTTTTAGATAAACTTCACCTCGATCTGTCGCTCGTCAGCAGACAGGGTACTGATGGGAAAGTGTTGTTCTACCTGGTGAGTCACTCTGCACAGAGCAGCTCATCGTTAACGTGGAGCCTGGTAGCATCTGTTAGCATCTGTTAGCATCTGTTAGCATCTGTTAGCGTCTGTTAGCATCTGCTGCATTTTAAACCCCGTAGTGACTCGTCTCGGCACATTTCTTCATCGCGTTGCAATGGACGCTGCAGCTCAAATACCTCAGAGATATTTCACAACAACCTTCATGACGGTTGCTCTGTTAGCTCGCTGGCTAATGCTAACGCTAACGCTAACGCGCCGACCTCCTGCCTGATCACAGGATCAGATCGGGTGCAGCAGGAAGTGTTTCAGGTGCATCAGATGCTAATGGTGTAGCATCCTGAGCGTTGTGTCCCTTCAGCAGGTGTTTCAGGTGCTAATGGAGTCCGGCGAGCAACCTTCATGACGGCTAATCAGTGAGACGAGACTTGTCACGCCGTTAGCTCGCTGGCTACTGCTAACGCTGGCTAATGCTAACGCTCCGACCTCCTGCCTGATCAGAGGATGTGTCGGTGGTGCAGCTCAGCAGGTTGCAGGTGTTTCAGGAGCAGGTGTTTTAGGTGTAGCATCAGGAGCTAACGGTGTAGCATCAGGTGTAGCATCAGGAGCTAACAGTGTAGCATCAGTAGCTAATGGTGTCCCTTCAGCAGCTCGTCCAGGTCGTTCTTCCACTCCTGAGCGTTGTGTCCCTTCAGCGGGTGTTTAAGGTATAGCTTCAGGAGCTAACGATGTAGCATCAGGAGCTAACAGTGTAGCATCAGATGCTAATGGTGCCCGGCCAGCAGCTCGTCCAGGTCGTTCATCCACTCCTGAGCGTTGTGTCCCTTCAGCAGCGAGTCCACCAGCTCGCTCTCTCCGGCGAAGCTTCCCGACGCCACGTTGTACCCGAACGCCACCTGCTGCTGCTGCTGCGCCGCGGTCCTGCTCACCTGGTAACCCTGGTTACACTGTAACCCGGGGCGACCACCACCGCCGCCGGCAACCACCTGTCCGAACGCAGCGAGGTCAGGAAGCCCCGCTGCGCTCTGATTGGCCGTTTGTTGCTGAGGCTGATTGGACATCTGAGGGTTTGGCGCTGCACGTTGTTGGGCGGCGGCCATGTTGTTCTGCATCATGTTCAGACCGCCCATGGGCCGGCCCCCCGGGATCGAACCGAAGCTAGCAGCGCCGCCGGGGGCCATCTTGGAGAGACGTTGCTGCTGCTGCTGCAGGTGGAAGGCGTTGGAGGCGGAGCTAAAGGGAGGCGTCTGATTGGCCAGCTGCGGTTGTTGCCAGGCGACGCTCTGCATGTTTCCGGGCACGCGAGCGTTAATCTGCTGCTGCTGTTTCAACAGGGAGGCGCTCGGCGGGCCCTTCAGATGCTGCCGAGCCAATAGGGAGTGGCGATAAGTGGCGGTTGCCATGGCGCTCAGCGGCTGCCTCGTCATGGTAACAGGCTGCTGCATGCTGCCGTTGTTGTAGAGGACGTCCCCGCCGCAAGAAGTCAGGCTGATGTCACTTCCTGTTGGAGGCGGAGCTACTCCTCCGGACGGCCCCACCCCGAGGCTCATACCCAGAATTCCTTGGTTCTGGGGGAACATGCGCTGGGAGGGGGCGGGGCCTCCCATGGAGCCGACGCTGCCCATTGGCTGAGAGGAAGCTGTGAGAGGAAAGAAGAAGTTTTAATGTTTATGATAATAAATAGTTCTGTGTTTTTAAATGTTTGTTTTACTTTTAATGTACGCATCGAGTCAAATTCCTCGTACGTGTCAATGTGTAAAAACTGATTTATTTAATGATAATAACTATAAATAATGAATGAATAAACAATTATGGCTTCAAATTGAAATGTTAAAGCTGTAGTTTATTGTTTTTTGTATAGTATTAAATGTTAAAAACACTCCGATCCCCCTCAAGGGCGGCAGTGGGTCGGTCTGTAGGGGATTGGACGGAGTGCGGGGATCAAGCCCCCAGGAAGTGCGTCGGACTGAGGAAAATATTCGTTGTGTCTAAACAGCGGTACTACAACTTCCATATCAGTCCGTGACGTCACCCGGCCCAGAAACACGTTTTCCCATTGACTTACATCGGGAAAGAGACGTCTGTAAATCAGGGGATCATTTGAAACTAAACAAACCACCCAGTATGAACACTTGTATCGCCTTTATTAAAAACATCCGGTCCTCAAGTTGTGAAATGTGCTAATAACGTTATTCTGAGAGTTATTGTCCTCGGCATTATTACATTACATGACATGTCACTTGTTAGACGCTTTTATCCAAAGCGACTAACAGACTCAGTACTGTGGGCAATCCCCACAAGAGCACTTTGGGGTGAAGAGTCTCAGGGACACAACGACATGCTGACTGCAGTGGGGTTTGAACCTGTGACCTCCTGATCTGAACACCAAGGCTCTATCCACTGCGCCACACGCCTCCCATTATAAACGCGCATCTGAGTGTGGGAGCTCGGGGGCGGGGCTTAAGGGGCAACTCAACTGCGCATGCTCTGTGAGCGCACATACGGGTTCTTCTGCTCTGGCAGCAAGGCATGCTGGGTAATCTGTGATGTTTCGCTCTCTCAAAAGTTGGGCCATTTTGTCTTCATGCGCCAATGAGCAGCTCTCATAGGAAAGAACGAGACACCGCCTCCCACGCTGTATCAGTTCTTATTATACATCCATGGTGTGGACTGGTACTGGGGAGGAGCCAGTTCACCTCCTGGGCCACTGCCAAATGTAAGTTTAGTTCTTTCACTCGTAGCTCGGGCTGCGGGGGGCTAGAGACGGGAGCACCTTGATCCTTCCTAGCCGGAGTTATGGCCGCATTTTACAATAAACCTCCGTTGGGTCGCTTTCGAGCAAATATCGCGCAGCCCTGTATAAAGACGCGTGTGTGTAATCAGCGGCGAGTACGACAGCGTGGAAACTTAAACAACTTTTTAATATGGCTTCAAATGGAAATGTTAAAGCTGTAGTTATTTATTTCCATTAAAATGGCACGTGTTTATTTTATATCCGGTCCTCCTCAACTTAAACTCATACAACCAAACACTACATTATTCTTATTCTCATCTATTAATGAAGAGTAGTAGGCTGCTCTCGCTTCACGCAGTGCTCTCTTATATTCATTGAGAGTAATATGCCAAATTAAACGAGATTCTTCAAGTTTAGTGGAACGCCATATCCTTTCAAGTTGTCTCGACTTTTGCTTTATTTTGCGGGTTTGGGCATTATGCCATGGAGCTAATCTATGTTGTTTTATTTTCTTCTTTTTCACAGGAGCAACAGAGTCTCATTGTATTCGCAGCGCATCTGTAGCACTATCAACAACATGTTCAATTTGGGGTGGTGGACATTTTGTATAAGTTTCCTCCCCTACATGCAGACATGCTATCGAGTTAAGCATTGGTGGAATCTCTTAAATGTGGCTATAGCACTAACCGATAGGTTTCTGCTGCAGGAGCTTCTAATGCTTTGTAGTCTAGTAACAGTACTTCAAAGGTTACTAAGAAATGGTCGGATAAAGCAGGATTATGCGGTTCCACTAATAGTTGCTCAATTTCAATACCATAAGTCAGAACAAGGTCGAGAGTGTGATTATAGCAGTGGGTTGGTTTATTTACACTCTGACAGAAACCAACAGAGTCTAATATAGAGTTATCACTTAGCTTGTGAAGTGTTAGAGAACCAAAGCGTGTTGAAGCTGAAACCCTGTATTTATTTGAGCGTGCTGCACACACTAACTTCCCTCTGTCTGGTGTGAGTGCCCCGTTAGTTATTCGATGGGAGTGCTCTGTTAGTTATTCGATGTGTGTGCTCTGTTAGTTATTCGATGTGAGTGCTCTGTTAGTTGTTCGATGTGAGTGCTCTGTTAGTTATTCGATGCGAGTGCTCTGTTAGTTATTCGATGCGAGTGCTCTGTTAGTTATTCGATGTGAGTGCTCTGTTAGTTGTTCGATGTCAGTGCTCTGTTAGTTGTTCGATGTCAGTGCTCTGTTAGTTGTTCGATGTGAGTGCTCTGTTAGTTGTTCGATGTGAGTGCTCTGTTAGTTGTTCGATGTGAGTGCTCTGTTAGTTGTTCGATGTGAGTGCTCTGTTAGTTATTCGATGTGAGTGCTCTGTTAGTTGTTCGATGTGAGTGCTCTGTTAGTTGTTCGATGTCAGTGCTCTGTTAGTTATTCGATGTGAGTGCTCTGTTAGTTGTTCGATGTGAGTGCTCTGTTAGTTGTTCGATGTGAGTGCTCTGTTAGTTATTCGATGTGAGTGCTCTGTTAGTTGTTCGATGTGAGTGCTCTGTTAGTTGTTCGATGTCAGTGCTCTGTTAGTTATTCGATGTGAGTGCTCTGTTAGTTGTTCGATGTGAGTGCTCTGTTAGTTGTTCGATGTGAGTGCTCTGTTAGTTATTCGATGTGAGTGCTCTGTTAGTTGTTCGATGTGAGTGCTCTGTTAGTTATTCGATGTGAGTGCTCTGTTAGTTATTCGATGTGAGTGCTCTGTTAGTTATTCGATGTGAGTGCTTTGTTAGTTGTTCGATGTGAGTGCTCTGTTAGTTGTTCGATGTCAGTGCTCTGTTAGTTATTCGATGTGAGTGCTCTGTTAGTTGTTCGATGTGAGTGCTCTGTTAGTTATTCGATGTGAGTGCTCTGTTAGTTATTCGATGTGAGTGCTCTGTTAGTTGTTCGATGTGAGTGCTCTGTTAGTTATTCGATGTGAGTGCTCTGTTAGTTATTCGATGTGAGTGCTCTGTTAGTTGTTCGATGTGAGTGCTCTGTTAGTTGTTCGATGTGAGTGCTCTGTTAGTTGTTCGATGTCAGTGCTCTGTTAGTTGTTCGATGTGAGTGCTCTGTTAGTTATTCGATGTGAGTGCTCTGTTAGTTGTTCGATGTGAGTGCTCTGTTAGTTATTCGATGCGAGTGCGCTGTTAGTTATTCGATGCGAGTGCTCTGTTAGTTATTCGATGTGAGTGCTCTGTTAGTTGTTCGATGTCAGTGCTCTGTTAGTTGTTCGATGTCAGTGCTCTGTTAGTTGTTCGATGTGAGTGCTCTGTTAGTTGTTCGATGTGAGTGCTCTGTTAGTTGTTCGA
Organism: Harpagifer antarcticus; assembly: GCA_902827135.1. Lineage (NCBI taxonomy): Eukaryota > Metazoa > Chordata > Actinopteri > Perciformes > Harpagiferidae > Harpagifer > Harpagifer antarcticus. The sequence goes on from CADEHL010000692.1 coordinate 18,766, forward strand.
TGTGAGTGCTCTGTTAGTTATTCGATGTGAGTGCTCTGTTAGTTGTTCGATGTCAGTGCTCTGTTAGTTATTCGATGTGAGTGCTCTGTTAGTTGTTCGATGTGAGTGCTCTGTTAGTTATTCGATGTGAGTGCTCTGTTAGTTATTCGATGTGAGTGCTCTGTTAGTTGTTCGATGTGAGTGCTCTGTTAGTTGTTCGATGTCAGTGCTCTGTTAGTTATTCGATGTGAGTGCTTTGTTAGTTGTTCGATGTGAGTGCTCTGTTAGTTGTTCGATGTCAGTGCTCTGTTAGTTATTCGATGTGAGTGCTCTGTTAGTTGTTCGATGCGAGTGGTCTGTTAGTTATTCGATGGGAGTGCTCTGTTAGTTGTTCGATGTGAGTGCTCTGTTAGTTATTCGATGTGAGTGCTCTGTTAGTTGTTCGATGCGAGTGCTCTGTTAGTTGTTCGATGCGAGTGCTCTGTTAGTTGTTCGATGTGAGTGCTCTGTTAGTTGTTCGATGTGAGTGCTCTGTTAGTTATTCGATGTGAGTGCTCTGTTAGTTATTCGATGCGAGTGCTCTGTTAGTTGTTCGATGCGAGTGCTCTGTTAGTTATTCGATGTGAGTGCTCTGTTAGTTGTTCGATGCGAGTGCTCTGTTAGTTATTCGATGCGAGTGCTCTGTTAGTTGTTCGATGTGAGTGCTGTTAGTTATTCGATGCGAGTGCTCTGTTAGTTATTGGTTCTGCAGCCGTGTAAACGATGCTGTGTTTCTGAAGCCTCTCCGTGTCGAAACCGAACTCCTTTGTTATTTCACTTTCAAATCAGCGGCGAGTAAAAACAGCAACCCGCTTTCTTCTCATGAAACCGATCTGCTCCACCTTTCATTCAGTAACATAAGCCTGACTGTGCACACGCAGAGTGAACCTGCAGTGTTCTGCTTGCAGATGATCTCACAAGGAAATGTTCTTGCACTAAAGCAGAGAAATGAAATCAGCAGTTTCAATGAAGTGTCCATTAAGCGTCAGCGCCTAGTTGTCTTGTATTGTGAGTCAAGGACCAAAAGATATCTCCTTTAATGTGATTTAAAAACACGTCTACTACTTTACCTTCTCTATTTACATTTAAATATTATTATTATTTATCTACTTATATTTTTAAAATGGAGCAACCGTTAAATCCCCCAGTTTGCTGAAGCGTTTGAGTTACCTGTAAACTGGTTGCCTGGCGGCTGAGGGAAAGCGTTCTGATTGGTCGGTGGTCCGGGCTGGTCCTGGTACTGAGGGGGGGGGGCGGGTCAGATGCCTCTGCAGCTGCTGGTCCTGCTGACGCTGCTTCTCCTGCACACACACACACACACACACACACACATATCAGTATATCCGATTGTACTGACCCTAACCCACTTACATTACATTCTAGTTTTAAAGGTCCCCTATGATAGGGTCTCTAATCAATATATCCCAGGTCTCAGATAGATCCAGAGCCTGTCTCTGATTGGCTGAAATACCAAACAGATCATTGCAGCATTACCCATAATCCCCTCTGTTTCAGCCCTGTTTCCAAAGTGCTGACGTAAGCGACGCCGCCTCTTAGCTCCGAAGCTCTTGCCTCTAGACCGACAATTTTTTGGAGCTGGAAGTGAACCGGATTCCGGAGCTAAGAGGCGGCGCCCCTGCGGTGTGAACAGGAAAAAACGGTACTTTTCAGCTCCAGCTCCGAGCCAGACGGAAAAGGGGGTGAAAAGGTTTGTGTGAACATTTCAAGAACTATACTGGGAAAGTAATCCGGTGTGAAAGCGGCTAATGGTGCTCTAGGAGGAGATGCAGGTGATAAGGGGGGGTTACCTTGGTTGCTGATTGGCTAATGGTTACCAAGACAACACATCGTTATGACATCATAAAGTGGCCAAAATCTGATCAGCTCATTTTCAGACAGGGTTTTTATAGGAAATGGATCAAAAGAGAGACATGTGATGTAGAATGAAGAGACATCTGAAGAAGAAGGGACACATGTTGATGTAGAAGAGACATGAAAAGAACGAGGGGGACAACAGTTGATGTAGCAGACGACATGAAGAGAGGGGAAACATGTTGATTGAGAGCGACATGAAGAAGAGGGGACACATGTTGATGTAGAGAGACATGGACATGACGGAGTTGGACAATGTTGATGTAGAAGAGACATGAAGAAGAGGGGATGACACATGTTGAGTAGAAGAGACATGGAGAAGAGGGGACAATGTTGATGTAGAAGAGACATGAAGAAGAGGGGGAACACCATGTTGATGTAGAAGAGACATGGAGAAGAGGGGACACATGTTGATGTAGAAGAGACATGAAGAAGAGGGGACACATGTTGATGTAGAAGAGACATGGAGAAGAGGGGACACATGTTGATGTAGAAGAGACATGAAGAAGAGGGGACACATGTTGATGTAGAAGAGACATGAAGAAGAGGGGGAACATGTTGATGTAGAAGAGACATGAAGAAGAGGGGACACATGTTGATGTAGAAGAGACATGAATAAGAGGGGACACATGTTGAGGTAGAAGAGACATGAAGAAGAGGGGACACATGTTGATGTAGAAAGAGACATGAAGAAAGAGGGGACACATGTTGATGTAGAAAGACATGAAGAAGAGGGGACACATGTTGATGTAGAAGACATGGAGAAGAGGGGACACATGTTGATGTAGAAGAGACGTGAAGAAGAGGGGACACATGTTGATGTAGAAGAGACGTGAAGAAGAGGGGACACATGTTGATTGTAGAAGAGACATGAAGAAGAGGGGACACTGTTGATGTAGAAGAGACATGAAGAAGAGGGGACACATGTTGATGTAGAAGAGACATGAAGAAGAGGGGACACATGTTGATGTAGAAGAGACATGGAAGAAGAGGGGACACATGTTGATGTAGAAGAGACAGTGGAAGAAGAGGGGACACATGTTGATGTAGAAGAGACGTGAAGAAGAGGGGACAAATGTTGATGTAGAAGAGACATGAAGAAGAGGGGACACATGTTGATGTAGAAGAGACATGAAGAAGAGGGGACACATGTTGATGTAGAAGAGACATGAAGAAGAGGGGACACATGTTGATGTAGAAGAGACATGAAGAAGAGGGCACACATGTTGATGTAGAAGAGACATGAAGAAGAGGGGACACATGTTGATGTAGAAGAGACATGAAGAAGAGGGAAGGGGACACATGTTGATGTAGAAGAGACATGAAGAAGAGGGGACACATGTTTGATGTAGAAGAGACGTGAAGAAGAGGGGACACATGTTGATGTAGAAGAGACATGAAGAAGAGGGGACACATGTTGATGTAGGAAGAGACATGAAGAAGAGGGACACATGTTGATGTAGAAGAGACATGAAGAAGAGGGGACACATGTTGATGTAGAAGAGACATGAAGAAGAGGGGGACACATGTTGATGTAGAAGAGACATGAAGAAGAGGGGACACATGTTGATGTAGAGAGACATGAAGAAGAGGGGACACATGTTGATGTAGAGGAGACATGAAGAAGAGGGGACACATGTTGATGTAGAAGAGACATGAAGAAGAGGGGACAACATGTTGATGTAGAAGAGACATGAAGAAGAGGGGACACATGTTGATGTAGAAGAGACATGGAGAAGAGGGGACACATGTTGATGTAGAAGAGACATGAAGAAGAGGGGACACGTGTTGATGTAGAAGAGACACGAAGAAGAGGAGACACATGTTGATGTAGAAGAGACATGAAGAAGAGGGGACACATGTTGATGTAGAAGAGACATGAAGAAGAGGGGACACATGTTGATGTAGAAGAGACATGGAGAAGAGGGGACACATGTTGATGTAGAAGAGACATGAAGAAGAGGGGACACGTGTTGATGTAGAAGAGACACGAAGAAGAGGAGACACATGTTGATGTAGAAGAGACATGAAGAAGAGGGGACACATGTTGATGTAGAAGAGACATGAAGAAGAGGGGACACATGTTGATGTATAAGAGACATGAAGAAGAGGGGACACATGTTGATGTAGAAGAGACATGAAGAAGAGGGGACACATGTTGATGTTGAAGAGACATGAAGAAGAGGGGACACATGTTGATGTAGAAGAGACATGAAGAAGAGGGGACACATGTTGATGTAGAAGAGACATGAAGAAGAGGGGACACATGTTGATGTAGAAGAGACATGAAGAAGAGGGGACACAGGTTGATGTAGAAGAGACATGGAGAAGAGGGGACACATGTTGATGTTGAAGAGACATGAAGAAGAGGGGACACATGTTGATGTAGAAGAGACATGAAGAAGAGGGGACACATGTTGATGTAGAAGAGACATGGAGAAGAGGGGACACATGTTGATGTAGAAGAGACATGAAGAAGAGGGGACACATGTTGATGTAGAAGAGACATGAAGAAGAGGGGACACATGTTGATGTAGGAGAGACATGGAGAAGAGGGGACACATGTTGATGTAGAAGAGACATGAAGAAGAGGGGACACATGTTGATGTAGAAGAGACATGAAGAAGAGGGGACACAGGTTGATGTAGAAGAGACATGGAGAAGAGGGGACACATGTTGATGTTGAAGAGACATGAAGAAGAGGGGACACATGTTGATGTAGAAGAGACATGAAGAAGAGGGGACACATGTTGATGTAGAAGAGACATGGAGAAGAGGGGACACATGTTGATGTAGAAGAGGGGACACATGTTGATGTAGAAGAGACATGAAGAAGAGGGGACACATGTTGATGTAGGAGAGACATGAAGAAGAGGGGACACATGTTGATGTAGGAGAGACATGAGGAAGAGGGGACACATGTTGATGTAGGAGAGACATGAAGAAGAGGGGACACATGTTGATGTAGAAGAGGGGACACATGTTGATGTAGAAGAGACATGAAGAAGAGGGGACACATGTTGATGTAGGAGAGACATGAAGAAGAGGGGACACATGTTGATGTAGAAGAGACATGGAGAAGAGGGGACACATGTTGATGTAGAAGAGACATGAAGAAGAGGGGACACATGTTGATGTAGAAGAGACATGAAGAAGAGGGGACACATGTTGATGTAGATCGTCTCATCACTCTGCTCTGGGCTCTATAGAGCTGTGTGGAGCAACAGCGCCCTCTAGTGTTCAACGTGAGTGTCTACAGGTTCACGCCACCACTCCCCCTCTCTCTAATCTTCTGCAGGTGTGAATATTAAACACACCTTTAGCCCATTTGAGCCAGGCATGATAAGAAATAGTTCCATAGTTGAGTTCGACTAGGATAGATTCATACTGTGCAATGTTCCAAACTCACCCTGAGCACACAAAGTCTTTGTTTTCCACTGCTTTTCCCGAGGTCATTTGAAGGCGTTAGATTATTGCACTTCAGCAACGCAGAATTTACAATATTTCCATTGTTAGTTTTTAACACTATTCTCACCCTTTATGAAAAAAAAAACATTACATTTTTTAAATTCTCTAACCTTTCAAAATGACTTCAATGTTACCTCATTTTTTCTAAATTAGCTAATATTTTAAATATGAAAAACAAAAATGTTTTTAAAATAATCAGTAAATCTCCCTCCTTGTGATTTAGTGTGTTAATGCTTACGTCTCGTTGTCTTTGTGTCTCAGATTGTCTCTTTCAGCCCGTCACACCGAAACAAACCCTAAAGGTATTATTGTTGCTATTAACCGAGCGTACCTGTTCGGCCATGAGCAGCTGCCTCTGCAGATATTGCTGCTTCTGCTGTTCCAGGATCTGTTGGTGCTGCTGCTGCTTCAGCGCCACCTGGCTGCTCAGGTACGCCCCGGTGTTGCCGTGGTTACCGGGCGGTACCCCCGACGACGACGACGACGACATGGCGGGGTTGTTTCCGGGCGCCGGAGGAGGAGCAGCGTACGAGTTCTGGTCCTGAAGGGAAACAGGAAGAGAGGGTATTGATGAGGAAGACTCTCCTAATGTGTAAAACAATAAACATGGATTATTATACTCTACAAACTTAAGCATTGTCAAATTGAGATGATGTATAAACAAATGATCGACCTAATGACACATCTGAAAAGGGGAGGGGGAAGTTTACACACACACGCACACCTTTCTGGGTTCGAGGACTCTTTCCTGCACAACTCTTTACAAAGGAAACGTATCACTGTTGCCGCTCGGCTCTCAGTCTGAGGGGGTAAAGTCCCCGTCGTGTATTGGGGGTACAGATGGGGTCCAAAACCAGCAAGCCACATGAATGTCTGGGAGCAAATTCATTTCATATGCTACACAAATACGGCCAGGATCCGTAGAATGTTCTGAATATCGGGTTGCAGATTAAGGGAGGTGCGCTTAGCGTGAAACACTATATAAAGGATACAAGAAAGTAGAAAGGGAGGGAGGTGATCAGAGCTCAACCTTTCAGAGGTGTGTATCTCACACTGCTCCGTCACTTGCATTCATGTGTTTTTAAATGCCATTACAATATGTTTCGTGTTTTCTTGAATGGCCTTGAGTTGAAAAGTGGCGGTGCTCTATAAACAGTTATTTAATCCCAAGCCTTCTCACAAAAACTCAATTAACATATATATTTTGTTTATTTGTTCTATTAACAGACTGTATGGTGTTTTTATTTGATGTGTCTTTAGGGTGGCTTCCTGTGCAGGGACTCCAGAGGAGAAATAGAGACGCTGATCAATGTGTGCTGCCTGTTAAACCCATGAGCAATATCATGGTGCCAGCAGACAATATGAGACAATCAGTTTTTAAACGCACTAAACAGCAATAATTCATTTAATTATTGCTAAATTAATTATATCTTTTGCATTTCACTCTCAAACATCCTTAAAGTTGTTAAACTGATACCTGCATACCATCATTTGGGCTGTAGAGGTTGTAAAGGTTATTCTACAGCATTATGGCTTTAATCATTATTTATCAAATCAAACGTATTTTAAAAGTTGGCATGTGTTACGTTTTACACCAAAAACCCATTAAGATATAAAGAAAACAGATTAATCTCCAAGTGCATGTTGTACTCTTTTCTGTGTGCTTCTTTTATTCATGCTGCGTTCAAGTCTTGATGTAATCTGCACCGCTGCCGAACGCACCTGCTGAAAGCACCTGCCGAACGCACCTCTGCCGAAAGCACCTGCCGCACGCACGGCTGCCGAAAGCACCTGCCGCACGCACGGCTGCCGAAAGCACCTGCCGCACGCACGGCGGCCGAAGGCACCGCTGCCGAACGCACGGCTGCCGAACGCACCTGCCGAAAGCACCTGCCGCACGCACCTCTGCTGAACGCACCTCTGCTGAACGCACCTCTGCTGAACGCACCTGCTGAACGCACCTCTGCTGAACGCACCTCTGCTGAACGCACCTGCAGAACGCACCTGCTGAACGCACCTCTGCTGAACGCACCTGCTGAACGCACCTCTGCTGAACGCACCTGCTGAACGCACCTCTGCTGAACGCACCTCTGCTGAACGCACCTCTGCTGAACGCACCTCTGCTGAACGCACCTGCTGAACGCACCTCTGCTGAACGCACCTCAGCTGAACGCACCTCTGCTGAACGCACCTCTGCTGAACGCACCTCTGCTGAACGCACCTCTGCTGAACGCACCTGCTGAACGCACCTCTGCTGAACACACCTCTGCTGAACGCACCTGCTGAACGCACCTGCTGAACGCACCTCTGCTGAACGCACACCTCTGCTGAACACACCTCTGCTGAACGCACCTGCTGAACGCACCTGCTGAACGCACCTCTGCTGAACGCACACCTCTGCTGAACGCACCTGCTGAACGCACCTCTGCTGAACGCACCTCTGCTGAACGCACCTCTGCTGAACGCACCTCTGCTGAACGCACCTGCTGAACGCACCTGCTGAACGCACCTCTGCTGAACGCACACCTCTGCTGAACGCACCTGCTGAACGCACCTGCTGAACGCACCTCTGCTGAACGCACCTCTGCTGAACGCACACCTGCTGAACGCACCTGCTGAACGCACCTGCTGACACGCACCTCTGCTGACGCACCCTGCTGAACACACCTGCTTGAACGCACCTCTGCTGAACGCACCTGCTGAACGCACCTGCTGAACGCACCTGCTGAACGCACCTCTGCTGAACGCACCTGCTGAACGCACCTCTGCTGAACACCACCTCTGCTGAACGCACCTGCTGAACACACTGCTGAACGCCACCTGCTGAACGCACCTTCTTGCTGAACGCACCTCTGCTGAACGCACCTCTGGCCGGAACGCACCTGCTGAACGCACCTCTGCTGAACGCACCTCTGCTGAGACGCACCTGCTGAACACACCTCTGCTGAACGCACCTGCTGAACGCACCTCTGCTGAACACACCTGCTGAACGCACCTCTGCTGAACGCACCTGCTGAACACACCTCTGCTGAACGCACCTCTGCTGAACGCACCTCTGCTGAACGCACCTCTGCAGAACGCACCTGCTGAACGCACCTCTGCTGAACGCACCTGCTGAACGCACCTCTGACCTCTGCTGAACGCACCTCTGCTGAACGGCACCTGCTGAACGCACCTGCCTGAACGCACCTCTGCTGAACGCACCTCTGCTGAACACAGCACACCTGCTGAACGCACCTGCTGAACGCACCTGCTGAACGCACCTCTGCTGAACGCACCTCTGCTGAACGCACCTGCTGAACGCACCTGCTGAACGCACCTCTGCTGAACGCACCTCTGCTGAACGCACCTGCTGAACACCACCTGCTGAACACACCTGCTGAACGCACCTGCTGAACACCCCTGCTGACGCACCTCTGCTGAACGCACCTGCTGAACGCACCTGCTGAACGCACCTGCTGAACGCACCTCTGCTGAACGCACCTGCTGAACACACCTGCTGAACGCACCTCTGCTGAACGCACCTGCTGAACGCACCTGCTGAACACACCTGCTGAACGCACCTCTGCTGAACGCACCTGCTGAACACACCTGGTGAACACACCTGCTGAACACACCTCTGCTGAACGCACCTGCTGAACGCACCTGCTGAACGCACCTCTGCTGAACGCACCTGCTGAACACACCTGCTGAACGCACCTCTGCTGAACGCACCTGCTGAACACACCTGCTGAACGCACCTCTGCTGAACGCACCTGCTGAACGCACCTCTGCTGAACGCACCTGCTGAACACACCTCTGCTGAACGCACCTGCTGAACGCACCTGCTGAACGAACCTCTGCTGAACGCACCTGCTGAACGCACCTCTGCTGAACGCACCTGCTGAACGCACCTCTGCTGAACGCACCTGCTGAACACACCTGCTGAACGCACCTCTGCTGAACGCACCTGCTGAACGCACCTGCTGAACGCACCTCTGCTGAACCACCGCCTGACACACCTCTGCTGAACGCACCTCTGCTGAACGCACCTGCTGAACGCACCTGCTGAACGCACCTCTGCTGAACGCACCTGCTGAACGCACCTCTGCTGAACGCACCTCTACTGAACGCACCTCTGCTGAACGCACCTGCTGAACGCACCTGCTGAACGCACCTGCTGAACGCACCTCTGCTGAACGCACCTGCTGAACGCACCTGCTGAACGCACCTCTGCTGAACGCACCTGCTGAACACACCTGCTGAAC
>CADEHL010000693.1:0-25671 GCA_902827135.1 Harpagifer antarcticus
AGTGGTGGAGTATGGAGGAGGGGTCGGCGTTCTGGGCGATTTATTCGGAAGGCTTCAGTAGCAGCTGCTGGGAGTCCCAGCAGCTTCTACTGAAGCCCTTTCCCCAACTCCGGGGACTTCGGCCGGGGAATTGGGGTCGGCAGTATACGCCGTGGAAGTGGTTTGTAGCCTGCCAGTAAACCCAAAGCAGAAGAAGAAGAAGTGACGTCAGCGGCTTCATTTGCCTAATCCACCCTCAGGGACTTTTTCCGGTGTGAACGCGATCGGCTCTTTAGTTCCATGGGGGAACTCGGTGCTGGGAACTAGTGTGGGTGTCTCTTTGTAGTTGTACTGTGTCTCTTTGTAGTTGTACTGTGTCTCTTTGTAGTTGTACTGTGTCTCTTTGTAGTTGTACTGTGTCTCTTTGTAGTTGTACTGTGTCTCTTTGTAGTTGTACTGTGTCTCTTTGTAGTTGTACTGTGTCTCTTTGTAGTTGTACTGTGTCTCTTTGTAGTTGTACTGTGTCTCTTTGTAGTTGTACTGTGTCTCTTTGTAGTTGTACTGTGTCTCTTTGTAGTTGTACTGTGTCTCTTTGTAGTTGTACTGTGTCTCTTTGTAGTTGTACTGTGTCTCTTTGTAGTTGTACTGTGTCTCTTTGTAGTTGTACTGTGTCTCTTTGTAGTTGTACTGTGTCTCTTTGTAGTTGTACTGTGTCTCTTTGAGTCATATCAATAACTTTAAAACAGTAAAGTGAAGCTCTTGATGTTCTCCTTACCACATCTCGAGGTGAAAACTTGCACCAGCGAAGTCTTCAAACTCTCTAAACCAAAAAGAAACAAATATCAGAAAAACAAACTTCCACCTGAGGTAAACAACAACAACAACAACAACATGTTTACACTCACAGTACGAAGGTTTGGTTCCAGATGGGGTTCAGAGTTTGCTTCTTTATGTCAGATTGGAAGATTTTATCATCGGAAACGGCGTCTTTTACGATAGATTTAGACGGTTTGGATCTGGACCGACGCGTCCGACTCTCCTCCTCGTCCTCCATTACGGTTATAATGCAGTACGGGTCACTGAAACCTGGAAAACACACAATAGCAGAAGACTCAATGCCACAGTCTGCTGACATGTGGCACGGCAGTATTTCAAAATAAAGAGATAGCAAGAGATTACTCCACTGAGACCACAGCTAACAGGAAGTGAGAGGAGTGGGTACAATATCTGCATGAGGACTGAAACATGTCACTTTCAATCAACATGCAAACCTCTCAAATGTTACATTTAGAAATACTAAATCCTCAGAATCCATTTTCTTTAAATACCAAGCATGCTAATTGACATGCACAATGATTAGGCTAAAATGTCAATGTTTAGCATGTGTCTTTTGTTTTGCATGCTAACATTTGCTAACTAGCACTGAACACTGAATTAGCATTACTATTTACTATTTACTTGCACTATATCTTTCTGTTTATCTGTTATTGTGTTGCACTGTTGGAGAAGCATGTGACCTAAGAATTTCATCTGCATAACTACACTGTAGCTATGTTCGTATGACTAAATAAAGAACCTTGAACCTTGAACACAAAGTGCGGCTAAAGCTAACGGGTCAGTATTTCTGCAGGTTCTGGTGATTTGAGAAATGATGGTCCAATAATGATCCATTTGAGCTTCTGTTTTTCAGAGAAATTGCCACTTGTTTATGGGATTGAGGCCTTTTCTGAGGAGACATTGTGAACATCGAAGTGGATTTCTCCGACGGTCGTCATCTTGGAAGTGAATCAAACGTTAGATGACCCAAAAAAATCGTCAATGAAATGAATTCAACAGATAGCTAGCAATCCATGTCATTAAATGCTAATTTAAGCATGCTAAAATGCTGAAAATTAAGATGCTAAAATTGAAATGTTTAGCAGTTGTCCTTTTTAAAGTTAAATAGGTGTTAAGAAAACTGTGGCAGAAACGTGACAACTTTGATCTTTTGGTGGCTCTATTAAATTAAAATCAGCAGGTCACCAACTCATAAGGGTTCATCCTTACCACTGACGTCTTTTCCCAGAATTCCCTTGGCTTCCTTGACGGTGGCCATGAGGCAGTAAACTGGGGGCTGGAAAAGATAGTTCAGATGCACGTCTTAATTTCTTCCACTGGTATAATAGAAAGTGGATGAAGCTTGGTATGAGTGCTTTAAATAGACATGAGGGGTGTCTGAAGGCGCATGAATTGGAAAAGGTTGACTTTCTGTTCTCACCTCTGTCCCCTCCGCTAGCTCTGCCAGGCTCTCGTGCTCCGAGTCTGTCATAGTGAAAGCCTGGTGGATGGAAAACAACAAACTGTCAAAAACACTCCAGTCATGAGTCCTGACATCGAGACATGACTCAGCTGTTTTTATCCGGAAGTTTGAAATAAGTGGTTAACGTCAGTAAATAGCCCACTGGTGAATTTTAAAACGGCTAAACACCATCACGCCCAACATTAGCCGCCTTTAGCTTAGCAATGGTGACGTGAAGTCATGTGACCGTGCTGTAGTTCCTTTATAGCCCAACATTAGCCACCTTTAGCTTAGCGGTGGTGACGTGAAGTCATGTGACCGTGCTGTAGTTCCTTTATAGCCCAACATTAGCCACCTTTAGCTTAGCGGTGGTGACGTGAAGTCATGTGACCGTGCTGTAGTTCTTTTATAGCCCAACATTAGCCACCTTTAGCTTAGCGGTGGTGACGTGAAGTCATGTGACCGTGCTGTAGTTCCTTTATAGCCCAACATTAGCCACCTTTAGCTTAGCGGTGGTGACGTGAAGTCATGTGACCGTGCTGTAGTTCCTTTATAGCCCAACATTAGCCACCTTTAGCTTAGCGGTGGTGACGTGAAGTCATGTGACCGTGCTGTAGTTCCTTTATAGCCCAACATTAGCCACCTTTAGCTTAGCGGTGGTGACGTGAAGTCATGTGACCGTGCTGTAGTTCCTTTATAGCCCAACATTAGCCACCTTTAGCTTAGCGGTGGTGACGTGAAGTCATGTGACCGTGCTGTAGTTCCTTTATAGCCCAACATTAGCCACCTTTAGCTTAGCGGTGGGTGACGTGAAGTCATGTGACCGTGCTGTAGTTCCTTTATAGCCCAACATTAGCCACCTTTAGCTTAGCGGTGGTGACGTGAAGTCATGTGACCGGGCTGTAGTTCTTTTATAGCCCAACATTAGCCAGCTTTAGCTTAGCGGTGGTGACGTGAAGTCATGTGACCGTGCTGTAGTTCCTTTATAGCCCAACATTAGCAACCTTTAGCTTAGCGGTGGTGACGTGAAGTCATGTGACCGTGCTGTAGTTCCTTTATAGCCCAACATTAGCTTCCTTTAGCTTAGCGGTGGTGACGTGAAGTCATGTGACCGTGCTGTAGTTCCTTTATAGCCCAACGTTAGCCACCTTTAGCTTAGCGGTGGTGACGTGAAATCATGTGACCGTGCTGTAGTTCCTTTATAGCCCAACATTAGCCGCCTTTAGCTTAGCGGTGGTGACGTGAAGTCATGTGACCGTGCTGTAGTTCCTTTATAGCCCAACATTAGCCACCTTTAGCTTAGCGGTGGTGACGTGAAGTCATGTGACCGTGCTGTAGTTCCTTTATAGCCCAGCATTAGCCACCTTTAGCTTAGCGGTGGTGACGTGAAGTCATGTGACCGTGCTGTAGTTCCTTTATAGCCCAACATTAGCAACCTTTAGCTTAGCGGTGGTGACGTGAAGTCATGTGACCGTGCTGTAGTTCTTTTATAGCCCAACATTAGCCACCTTTAGCTTAGCGGTGGTAACGTGAAGTCATGTGACCGTGCTGTAGTTCCTTTATAGCCCAACATTAGCCTCCTTTAGCTTAGCGGTGGTGACGTGAAGTCATGTGACCGTGCTGTAGTTCCTTTATAGCCCAACATTAGCCACCTTTAGCTTAGCGGTGGTGACGTGAAGTCATGTGACCGTGCTGTAGTTCCTTTATAGCCCAGCATTAGCCACCTTTAGCTTAGCGGTGGTGACGTGAAGTCATGTGACCGTGCTGTAGTTCCTTTATAGCCCAACATTAGCAACCTTTAGCTTAGCGGTGGTGACGTGAAGTCATGTGACCGTGCTGTAGTTCCTTTATAGCCCAACATTAGCCACCTTTAGCTTAGCGGTGGTAACGTGAAGTCATGTGACCGTGCTGTAGTTCCTTTATAGCCCAACATTAGCCTCCTTTAGCTTAGCGGTGGTGACGTGAAGTCATGTGACCGTGCTGTAGTTCTTTTATAGCCCAACATTAGCCACCTTTAGCTTAGCGGTGGTGAGGTGAAGTCATGTGACCATGCTGTAGTTCCTTTATAGCCCAACATTAGCAACCTTTAGCTTAGCGGTGGTGACGTGAAGTCATGTGACCGTGCTGTAGTTCCTTTGTAGACTATTGTTAGCTTTTAACTTCATAAAGTGGTTTTAATAGGTGGAGATTATCATGCTGAACAAAACGTGTGTCACAAACGTTTGAAATTATTTTCTGCGATAATCAAAAATCCCATTGAACCGGGGAGATGCTGCCTTCAGGGTCCAACACAGAAATCCGACATACCTGCATTTGGTTGTTTCTTATCAGCACAGCAGTCAATGTGTTTACCTCCTTAATGTACTGGTGAAGTTGGTTTTCTGTGAACACTTCGGTGGTTGAAGGTTTTCCCATCTTATGAGTGATGGTGTACAGCAGCTCTTTGTACAGAGGCTTCAGCTTTAAACGGAAAAGAAGGCAAAGTGAGATCTGTCCGTTTGGAAAACTATTTAAAAATTATGTAAAGTACAAACACATGGTCGGTGATACCTCACGCTCTTTGTGTTTCCGTGCTTTCTCTTCTGGGTTTTCATCCTCTTTCAAATCCTAAAGGGAAAGAACAGAGCATTTGGGGCGCTTCAGATGAATAGGGTAAAAAAAAGAATGATTAGATATCAGAATGAAACTTCCCTAGTTGACGACTGACATTAACACAATTATATTTTGCATTATGAGTTTTCTGAAATGTTATGTTTTAATATGCAAATGAGGCTTGTAATGCTAACTTTTGCCGATTTTAGGAGAAGACTACAGAGGCAAATAAACAAAGCTTACACATAAAGAAATCAATACATGTGGATTTTCACGTTTCCTTTCGACTGGAAAATGTTTAAAATCTCTAAATTGATGAATACATGAGAAACCATGTTGTTGCCTTTAGTTTGCATTAAGATTTAAAGGTACATTTGAGGTCTTTGGAAGGTCACCTACCCTCCTCTCTCGCATCTTCCTCGTAATCCCCAGTTTACGTGAATGGCTGGGCGACAACTGTCAAGAGACGGAAAAGTCAGAAATCAACTACATACTGATATACACCTGAACATCAGCGGGAGAGCACTCTTTAAAGTAGAGACACTACATACTGATATACACCTGAACATCAGCAGGAGAGGACTCTTTAAAGTAGAGACACTACATACTGATATACACCTGAACATCAGCAGGAGAGCACTCTTTAAAGTAGAGACACTACATACTGATATACACCTGAACACCAGCAGGAGAGGACTCTTTAAAGTAGAGACACTACATACTGATATACACCTGAACATCACCAGGAGAGGACTCTTTAAAGTAGAGACACTACATACTGATATACACCTGAACATCAGCAGGAGAGGACTCTTTAAAGTAGAGACACTACATACTGATATACACCTGAACATCAGCAGGAGAGCACTCTTTAAAGTAGAGACACTACATACTGATATACACCTGAACATCAGCAGGAGAGGACTCTTTAAAGTAGAGACACTACATACTGATATACACCTGCACATCAGCAGGAGAGGACTCTTTAAAGTAGAGACACTACATACTGATATACACCTGAACATCAGCAGGAGAGGACTCTTTAAAGTAGAGACACTACATACTGATATACACCTGAGCATCAGCAGGAGAGGACTCTTTAAAGTAGAGACACTACATACTGATATACACCTGAACATCAGCAGGAGAGGACTCTTTAAAGTAGAGACACTACATACTGATATACACCTGAACATCAGCAGGAGAGAACTCTTTAAAGTAGAGACACTACATACTGATATACACCTGAACATCAGCAGGAGAGGACTCTTTAAAGTAGAGACACTACATACTGATATACACCTGAACATCAGCAGGAGAGGGACTCTTTAAAGTAGAGACACTACATACTGATATACACCTGAACATCAGCAGGAGAGGACTCTTTAAAGTAGAGACACTACATACTGATATACACCTGAACATCAGCAGGAGAGGACTCTTTAAAGTAGAGACACTACATACTGATATACACCTGAACATCAGCAGGAGAGGACTCTTTAAAGTAGAGACACTACATACTGATATACACCTGAACATCAGCAGGAGAGGACTCTTTAAAGTAGAGACACTACATACTGATATACACCTGAACATCAGCAGGAGAGGACTCTTTAAAGTAGAGACACTACATACTGATATACACCTGAACATCAGCAGGAGAGGACTCTTTAAAGTAGAGACACTACATACTGATATACACCTGAACATCAGCAGGAGAGGACTCTTTAAAGTAGAGACACTACATACTGATATACACCTGAACATCAGCAGGAGAGGACTCTTTAAAGTAGAGACACTACATACTGATATACACCTGAACATCAGCAGGAGAGGACTCTTTAAAGTAGAGACACTACATACTGATATACACCTGAACATCAGCAGGAGAGGACTCTTTAAAGTAGAGACACTACATACTGATATACACTGAGCATCAGCAGGAGAGGACTCTTTAAAGTAGAGACACTACATACTGATATACACCTGAACATCAGCAGGAGAGGACTCTTTAAAGTAGAGACACTACATACTGATATACACCTGAACATCAGCAGGAGGAGAACTCTTTAAAGTAGAGACACTACATACTGATATACACCTGAACATCAGCAGGAGAGGACTCTTTAAAGTAGAGACACTACATACTGATATACACCTGAACATCAGCAGGAGAGGACTCTTTAAAGTAGAGACACTACATACTGATATACACCTGAACATCAGCAGGAGAGGACTCTTTAAAGTAGAGACACTACATACTGATATACACCTGAACATCAGCAGGAGAGGACTCTTTAAAGTAGAGACACTACATACTGATATACACCTGAACATCAGCAGGAGAGGACTCTTTAAAGTAGAGACACTACATACTGATATACACCTGAACATCAGCAGGAGAGGACTCTTTAAAGTAGAGACACTACATACTGATATACACCTGAACATCAGCAGGAGAGGACTCTTTAAAGTAGAGACACTACATACTGATATACACCTGAACATCAGCAGGAGAGGACTCTTTAAAGTAGAGACAATACATACTGATATACACCTGAACATCAGCAGGAGAGGACTCTTTAAAGTAGAGACACTACATACTGATATACACCACATAAATAAATGTTGTAAAGCGGTGTTACCTGTCTGAGTCCGGCTGATCCATGTCCCTGGAAAACAAAAAAAGATGCTCAGGTTTAAATCAAGAGAATCTAACCATGACATATTTATTCAAACTAGTAATTTAAAGTTAATTATTGTTTGGTGCAAACAGACCTCCATTTGCACCAAACTAAATTGCATCAAGACTGAAGTCACACTTGTTTTTGATTTCCTGATAAGGCCGGCGGCTGAGGGACTTCCTCTTTCGCTGATAAGAAAAAGACTGACAGGAAACAGCCCTCTAATACAAACCCAGGGAATGAATAGCAGCTGCTACTGAAGATACATATGCAGATACACCTGTAGCCATCACACACACACACACCACACACACACACACATACACACGCCGCTTGCGAACAGGCAAGGCAGGCAACTGCTTGGGGCCCCGGACCAGGAGGGGGCCCCCAAAGAAGCAAGGGGGGGGCGCCACTGATGGTGATGAAAGCTGGTTCGAGGGGCCCCCAGTGAATGTTTGCCTCGGGCCCTGTGACGGCTGTCGCCTCTCCGGCCCTGGTCATTCTGTTGGCTTATATGTAAATGAGCTGTGAGTTGCCCCAACGTCACTGCTCCTGTAAATATAATGTATGATGTCCTTTATGGTTTTATGTTTCATGTGGAACCTACGTGCTGCAGGTCTCCCTGTGATCTCAAGGGACCAATCTGATTGGCTGCCATCTCCTGGTCCGCCTCCGAGGACACTGATTGGAGCACGCCGGGCTCGACGCACTCCAATCCCCGTGCAGCCCCAGCGCACACCTTCCGGAGATGACTTCAAAGCCCGGGGACACCTATCCCTCGGGAGGCTCTGTTGCAATCAGACGCCTCGCGGCCCGTCCACACAGCGGCTTTGTGTCTGAAGCTCGACCAACAACCAATCACATGAATCTCCCGCCCCGGACACACAAGCAGCGGTTTGATTGGCTAGAGCTTGTACTGGCATACGATTGGCTGACGCTTCCACCGAAAGCTTCAGAAGCTTCAAAAGTTGAACATTGCTCAACCTTTGCCTGAAGCGCCAGGAAAGCTCCGCTTCCCACAATGCAGTTCGGCGAAAAGTGACGTCACCCCATTCAAAGTTGGAAGAAGCTTCCAACGCGCTGGGACACACTCGGGTTTGAGTCCAGCAAGAACTTTGTTGTTATTTTCATGTCGATGCTCACTGAATATTACGTTTGAATAGAGGATTCCTAATAGTGTTTATCGAGACCAGCATTAATGACCAATCAGCATCTTAAAGTACCTGCACATGCGCAATGACATTTCTGCTGCTATCTCTGCAAAACGAGTTAACAGTCACATGTTATCTGGATGAGTGCTGCAGAATACTGTTTATATAAAGGGATACATGTGTCTGTAGTCTTTCATATTACACATGATCGCTGGGAGAGAGCCACAGAAGTCGTAATACAGTTTAAACTGGGCGGGTCCCATTTTCCCCTGGGCGGATGTTTACCTGTTCACAGCTGAAGACTTCTCCACGCTGCTTTCAAACTGTGAGTAAACACCGTGTGCTTCACTTGGGGGCTGTCTGAAGGTGCACACAGGTCTCAGATGGACTTAGTGTCACATTAAGAACGATATTCAGTGATAAGTCTGGCAACTATAGCTGGTTTAAATGATTTATTGGAGCTCGCAATGTTTTGAACAGACATCCCCAGTCAACTCGTTTTTCTTTTTGTAGTCCCCTCCGATCTGCATCGCAACCTCAACCTCGCACACTGGTACTGAATGTGCATCAAAGTCTTCCTACCGAGCCAAATATACCAACAGATTTATGTAAACGAAAGAAAAAGCGATCGAAAGTCACCCCAGTTGATCGGGAAACCAGTTGATCGGGGAACCAATTAACGAGGGAACCAGTTAATCCGGAACGCCTGCAGTTTCCTTCCATCAGTGTTGACTGGAAGTGATCTCAGGTGTGGGCTCATTTTTAGAGTCCTCTTTCTGTTTCTAGCAGTATATTTGCCCTCATTCGGTTGTACACCAAACCCTACTATAATTATTACCAATTCCATTCTGGTGTGTGTTGCCTTCCTCACCCCGAGTGGGTTTGTAACAGAACCCACAGCCTCTAGCCACTGATCTGAACCAGCACACATCTACAAACCATTATGATTCATAGTCATGTCTTCAAAAAACACTTTGGACCAAATGAGTCGGTGTCTGAGTGGGATTTGTGACATGGTTGTTAGTCATTGGACAATTATAGTCTCGGGGGTTTACCAAAGAAAGGAAACATTGACTTCAAACCTAAAAAGCTGTGCAGAAGAATTTGTCAAAATAACACCTAGAACTTAATTTTAAACGATTAAATAAAAGACATTTTAAACACATTTATCTTCCTTTTTGATCAGTTTTAAGTGTACATTCATATTAAAATGTTCTATTGTTCTTTTATGAATCACTGTTATTATTTTAGTAATTAAGTTATTACATGTTAACAATTTTTTTCTATTACATTACAAGTCATTTGTTAGACGCTTTTATCCAAAGCGACTAACACAATTATTCTATGTTTAATTTAATTTGTATTTTATTGAAGATTTAATCACGTTTTTATTAATTTGCCTGCATTTTGTCTTAAATTGTTAATTTCACTTATTTTCCGTGTTGTTTTTGCCAATAAAGTTCTTCTTCTCTGCTTAATAGTCCGTTATGAAGCACTAACCTGTACAGGGAGCTACACAGCGTCGCCCCCACAGCTCCATATGAACCTCGCTGGGCCACAACATGAAGCAAAGCTCTGCCTGCCATATTTAAACACATGTGAACTGCATGTCAGCGCTTACCTGGTCAGGTGTGTGCAGCAGATGATCTCCCTTTCTGACGGCGTGTCTTTCACGGGACATGATGCTGAGGATATTTAACAGCCTGCCTGATGTGTGTGAGTGTGTGTGTGTGTGTGAGTGATATATCATTGAGATATAAGGAAGCAGTGTGTGTCACACAGCGACAGGAAGTCATCACTTCCTGTAGAAGGTGGTAACATCAGTAACTGTGACTTGTGACTATTTCTTCATCTGATGCATAAAGTGTCTTAATGCCAAATAAAAGACATTAATCTCATTCCTGGCTCCGTGGTTTTAATCACAATGAATGCTGTTATGTGGTGTTTGCAGTCATATGATGGACCCCCCCCCCCCCACACCCCCCACCTGATGAAGGAGGTAATGAAACAGCAGTGACATGACACAGCACCTTCTGTGGTCTGTGAGCGTTGTGTGTATACAGAGTAATTAAAAAGGGTATTTACTCGGTTATAGGTGTGCAAACAGTGCGGTGTGTGTGTGTCTGTGTGTGTGCGGTGTGTGTACAGCACACGTGGACATCTTTCAAAAGGTGAATATGGTCAACATGTAAACAAACATATCATCCTGAAACTTCACAAGATGATTACTGACATTAAGACAATTATCTTTTGTATTACAAGTTTTCTGAAATGCTATGTTTACTTATGCAAATGAGGCGTTATGTTATTAAACAGGGGCACAGAAATGTGACTATTGCACAAAGCCATGTTTAAAATTCTTCTTTAATGTTGACTTATGAGAGTCAATGGTGTTCTGAGAGGGGATTTTGAATGTCTCCTTGTGTCAACACATAAATCAGAAACACTACATTTCTCTGTGTTACATGCAGTAGTGATGTCATTACGTTACATGCTTTTATCCAAAGCGACTTACATACTCAACACTGAGGACAATCCCCACAGGAGCACTTTGGGGTGAAGTGTCTCAGGGACACAACGACACGCTGACTGCAGTGGGGTTTGAACCTGTGCCCCCCTGATCCGAACACCACACGCCTCCCACATGACGTCCTGGAAGTAAACAAAGGAGTCCGATGCAGGCGTTTCAGTTACATAGTGTAACGGGAGAGTTACCTTGATCCCAGCTAAACTGTATAATCACAGACATACATGCGAGTGGGAAGGAAGGTCAGCTGTGTCTCCACGGTTTGCCCACAACCTGGGTTTGCTCCTCGTTGCAGCTTTCACAAACGGGAGGTGCTTTGGCAACCCGCCCGCTGTCTGATGCTAGAGGCTGCTAACCCTAACCCTAACCCTAACCCTAACCCGCCCGCTGTCTGATGCTAGAGGCTGCGAACCCTAACCCTAACCCTAACCCGCCCGCTGTCTGATGCTAGAGGCTGCTAACCCTAACCCTAACCCTAACCCTAACCCGCCCGCTGTCTGATGCTAGAGGCTACTAACCCTAACCCTAACCCTAACCCTAACCCACCCGCTGTCTGATGCTAGAGGCTGCTAACCCTAACCCTAACCCTAACCCGCCCGCTGTCTGATGCTAGAGGCTGCTAACCCTAACCCTAACCCTAACCCTAACCCGCCCGCTGTCTGATGCTAGAGGCTACTAACCCTAACCCTAACCCTAACCCTAACCCACCCGCTGTCTGATGCTAGAGGCTGCTAACCCTAACCCTAACCCTAACCCACCCGCTGTCTGATGCTAGAGGCTGCTAACGCTAACCCTAACCCTAACCCGCCCGCTGTCTGATGCTAGAGGCTGCTAACCCTAACCCTAACCCTAACCCTAACCCTAACCCTAACCCGCCCGCTGTCTGATGCTAGAGGCTGCGAACCCTAACCCTAACCCTAACCCGCCCGCTGTCTGATGCTAGAGGCTGCTAACCCTAACTCTAACCCTAACCCTAACCCTAACCCGCCCGCTGTCTGATGCTAGAGGCTGCTAACCCTAACCCTAACCCTAACCCGCCCGCTGTCTGATGCTAGAGGCTGCGAACCCTAACCCTAACCCTAACCCGCCCGCTGTCTGATGCTAGAGGCTGCTAACCCTAACCCGCCCGCTGTCTGATGCTAGAGGCTGCTAACCCTAACCCTAACCCGCCCGCTGTCTGATGCTAGAGGCTGCTAACCCTAACCCTAACCCTAACCCGCCCGCTGTCTGATGCTAGAGGCTGCGAACCCTAACCCTAACCCTAACCCTAACCCGCCCGCTGTCTGATGCTAGAGGCTGCTAACCCTAACCCTAACCCACCCGCTGTCTGATGCTAGAGGCTGCTAACCCTAACCCTAACCCTAACCCTAACCCGCCCGCTGTCTGATGCTAGAGGCTGCTAACCCTAACCCTAACCCTAACACGCCCGCTGTCTGATGCTAGAGGCTGCTAACGCTAACGCCGGATACTCACTGTGTGGGAAAGGACATGAGTATAAATTAATGCATGAAGAAAATTCACCGATAAATAAGGGTATAAATACATCCATACAATATTTATTTATGACTTGATTTAAGCGTCTAATTATTTATTTATCATTTTTATTTATTTCTGTCTTTATTTATAAAAGTACAAACGCATAACACAAAGAAACATATCAAATTAATGTGTTTATCAAGTTTGTATACATTTCAACTCCCCCCCCCCTATTTATTAAAGCAAATATGTATTTATTATTCATGATTTATCATTTATTCATGTATATATTTATTTATGCATTTTGTTTTTATGATTCTTTAGTAATTTTCTGTCCTATTCTGTTTGCTGTCAACATTCATTTGACCCTAATTCAGGCTTCTAATTGAATTGAAATGTCATATTATAACCGTACTCCTAATTTACTTTAAAAAAAAATACATATATTTAATGTGTGCATGATCCCTGTGTAATTTAAAGTGAATTAAAGTATAGAAAATACTCATTATATGGCTTCTAAAAGTCAAAAAGTCTACTATATTAAATAGTCATTAACTTGTTAAATATGCTCACGTGTTACCTTGTCATTAACAGTTTAATTTAAATAAAATGTAACAAATAATAATGTATTTTCTATGTGATTTAATTAAAAATCTTTAACGACGTGTGACTGGGCGTCTGACGTCACGTAGTTGGCGTTTCATACGTGTACCGGAAGAGCAGGTGCAACACCGAAAACCATCCGAGTATCTCTTTGACAACAAGAAACCCCGACATCAGAAACCGACCCAGGATCCGCAGAGAGGCCCGTAGAAGAACTGGAAGAGGATCACCTTGATCTGCTGTATCTCCTCTGAGAGTCCGGACCATCATGACTCTGAACCAGAACCACTCCGAGTCCGGAGGAGGAGTCATCATCAACAACAGCGAGAGGTTAGCACACAGTTAGCATCGGCAGCTAACTAGTAAACAACCGTTTAACAAACTGTTAGCATGTCCGCAGGTGAACGAGCAGTTCAGGTGCTGTCGTTCATTCATCCCGTCTATCACACATTTACAGATCTTCTAAGCATCTGTTAGCTTCTTTGATCTGATTTAATTATTGATGTATTCATCTCATACTTTCCTTTCTGTAATCTAAGTTATAATTGTATTGTAATTGTAATATATTTTTATTTTATTAATTTATTTGTTACTATTTATCTAAATGTATTTAATTATTTTATTTTAATGTTATTTATTTTATATTTTATTATATTTATACTTTTTAATCACTTATCTAATTGGATTTAAGTTGTAAAAGACCACCTTATTTTATTATTTTACTTAAGTAAAGAATCTGCAATAATTTAAGTAAAGAATCTGCAATAACAGCACTGCAGTCAACAGTCACCTGAACACATACATGTTAACATTTATATTAAAGGTCCCCTGTCATACTGTTTGTCATCAATATATCACAGGTCTCAGATATATCCAAAGCCTGTCTCTGATTGGCTGAAACATCAAACAGATCATTGCAGCATTACCCATAATCCCCTCTGTTTCAGTGCTGATTCTCTGTCTGTTACTTTAGATCCCGTATACGGCCCGCGAGACAATTTGGTACGGCCCTCGAGGTAATTTATAAACACACGCAATTAAGAAAAAAAATTAAGAAATCTAGACCGCAAAATAATTAAACAAGCGAGTGCCTGTTTTTCCTGGCCAAGGTCAGGGTCCTTGAACACAACAGGAGCCTAACGTGTCATCACGTGGTATATGTCTCGTCTGACAGGGGTGCAGTTCTGACGGAGAGCACCAGAACGCGGCTCCGGGACTTCAGAAATTGCAGAACCTTATAAGGAGCCGTACACATGCCGTGGCTGTGTCTTTAGCAGAAAGCCTAGAGGCGATCTGTTCATCTGTCATTCTGATCATACAGGCAATAACTTTGTTGTTATTAGCATCTGGTTAGCTCGCTATGCTAACGAATATAAGAAGCTTTTTCTCCAACCAGTGAGGTAAAGGCACATCTTTATATGATCATTATAGTTATACAAAAATAAGAGAATAAAGTAAACTACTATATAAAATGCTATATGACAGTGAAATAAAAATAATACAGTTTAAAGGTCCCATGTCATGCTTTTCCGGTTCTGACCCGTCCCCTTGTGTTATGAAGGTTTTAATGCATGTAAACGGTCTGCAGAGTGAAAACCCTCAAAGTGCACCCTGTAGGGAGTCAAACTCTAACACAGAAAATACCTCCCCGAAACGCCTCGTTGGAGATACGTCACTGTCCATTTGATTCTTCCGGGTACACATGATGTCATGTCGTCCCCGGAACGAAATGGACCAATCCGTGGAGCCGTTACGTTAAGCCCCCGCTGATTGGTCCAAATTGACCAATCCACGGACTTCCTCACACACTCAGTGCAGGCAGCTGATCTCTCCTCCCTGGCTGCAGGCTGATAACAGACAGTTGGGATCGCGGCGACATTCTCTCTGCAGACCCATTCTCTCTGCAGACCCATTCTCTCTGCAGACCCATTCTCTCTGCAGACCCATTCTCACTGCAGACCCATTCTCTCCACAGACCCATTCTCTCTGCAGACCCATTCTCTCTGCAGATCCATCCTCTCTGCAGACCCATTCTCTCTGCAGATCCATCCTCTCTGCAGACCCATTCTCTCTGCAGACCCATTCTCTCTGCAGATCCATTCTCTCTACAGACCCATTCTCTCCACAGACCCATTCTCACTACAGACCCATTCTCACTACAGACCCATTCTCTCTGCAGACCCATTCTCTCTGCAGACCCATTCTCACTACAGACCCATTCTCTCTGCAGACCCATTCTCACTACAGACCCATTCTCACTACAGACCCATTCTCACTACAGACCCATTCTCTCTGCAGACCCATTCTCTCTGCAGACCCATTCTCACTACAGACCCATTTTCACTACAGACCCATTCTCTCCACAGACCCATTCTCTCTGCAGACCCATTCTCTCTACAGACCCATTCTCTCTGCTGACCCATTCTCTCTGCAGACCCATTCTCTCTACAGACCCATTCTCACTACAGACCCATTCTCACTACAGACCCATTCTCACTACAGACCCATTCTCACTACAGACCCATTCTCACTACAGACCCATTCTCACTACAGACCCATTCTCTCCACAGACCCATTCTCTCTGCAGACCCATTCTCTCTGCAGACCCATTCTCTCTGCAGACCCATTCTCTCTGCAGACCCATTCTCACTGCCACACTTATTGTTTTTACTTCGGCTGTGACTGTGTGTGTGCTCAGG
Organism: Harpagifer antarcticus; assembly: GCA_902827135.1. Lineage (NCBI taxonomy): Eukaryota > Metazoa > Chordata > Actinopteri > Perciformes > Harpagiferidae > Harpagifer > Harpagifer antarcticus. Next base: position 15,990 of record CADEHL010000693.1, read on the forward strand.
GTGAGTTTGGCTGTGTATCGCTAAACAAGGAAATCACACCTCCACGGAGCTCAGCGCGATTCACAACGTCCCGACCAATCGGAGCACACTGGGCTCACAGGGAGGGGGGGGGGGGGCAGGAGCTGCAACGAGCCGTTTAGTGGAGAGAGTGAATACACACACTTTACAGAGATGCTGTGAGAAACCAATGTGAGTTTGGAAAATGTCACAGTATAAATCTATTCTAGTCGACCTCAGCTATGGAACTATGATCAGTGGAAATGGCACGGGACCTTTTGAAAGGAAAGTGATTTGTAAAATATCCATAAAGAAAAAGAAATCTGCTTGCAGTTCTGTTTCATCTGGTGCTGAGAGACGTTTCCATAGATCTCTCAATGTTGCTCTCAAAGTACCAGATTGATGCCTTCCGGACCCCCCGAGAGGAGGTTAGGTCCCCCCCCCCCCCCCCCCCCCCCTAGAGGAGGTTAGGTCCCCCCCCCCTAGAGGAGGTTAGGCCCCCCCCCCCCTAGAGGAGGTTAGGTCCCCCCCACCACTTAAATAATTTCCACATGGATATGAAGCTTAATACATTTGCACACATCTTGTGTCCATATCTTTCTGTTTTGGTGGTCACGCCACAACCGTGCACGTGCATGCGCGAGTCATGGTGAGATATCTGGATTCAGAGGTTGCTTTTTCTTTGCACAGCATGGAAGAAAGGCCGAATGAATGGGCTGTGATTTTAGTTTTTTAAGCAGGGGGTACCTTGGTTGCTGATTGGCTAATGGTTACGCAAGACAACACATCGTTATGACATCACAAAGTGGCCAAAATCTGATCAGCTCATTTTCAGACAGGTTTTTATAGAAATGGATCAAAAAGAGGGGACACATGTTGATGTAGAAGAGACATGAAGAAGAGGGGACACATGTTGATGTAGAAGAGACATGAAGAAGAGAGGACACATGTTGATTTAGAAGAGACATGAAGAAGAGGGGACACATGTTGATGTAGAAGAGACATGAAGAAGAGGGGACACATGTTGATGTAGAAGAGACATGAAGAAGAGGGGACACATGTTGATGTAGAAGAGACATGGAGAAGAGGGGACACATGTTGATGTAGAAGAGACATGGAGAAGAGAGGACACATGTTGATGTAAAGAGACATGGAGAAGAGGGGACACATGTTGATGTAGAAGAGACATGAAGAAGAGGGGACACATGTTGATGAAGAAGAGACATGAAGAAGAGAGGACACATGTTGATGTAAAGAGACATGGAGAAGAGGGGACACATGTTGATGTAGAAGAGACATGAAGAAGAGGGGACACATGTTGATGAAGAAGAGACATGAAGAAGAGGGGACACATGTTGATGTAGAAGAGACATGAAGAAGAGGGGACACATGTTGATGTAGAAGAGACATGGAGAAGAGGGGACACATGTTGATGTAGAAGAGACATGAAGAAGAGGGGACACATGTTGATGTAAAGAGACATGGAGAAGAGGGGACACATGTTGATGTAAAGAGACATGGAGAAGAGGGGACACATGTTGATGTAGAAGAGACATGAAGAAGAGGGGACACATGTTGATGTAGAAGAGACATGGAGAAGAGGGGACACATGTTGATGTAGAAGAGACATGGAGAAGAGGGGACACATGTTGATGTAGAAGAGACATGAAGAAGAGGGGACACATGTTGATGTAGAAGAGACATGAAGAAGAGGGGACACATGTTGATGTAGAAGAGACATGAAGAAGAGGGGACACATGTTGATGTAGAAGAGACATGAAGAAGAGGGGACACATGTTGATGTAGAAGAGACATGAAGAAGAGGGGACACATGTTGATGTAAAGAGACATGGAGAAGAGGGGACACATGTTGATGTAGAAGAGACATGAAGAAGAGGGGACACATGTTGATGTAGAAGAGACATGGAGAAGAGGGGACACATGTTGATGTAGAAGAGACATGAAGAATAGGGGACACATGTTGATGTAGAAGAGACATGGAGAGAGGGGACACATGTTGATGTAGAAGAGACATGAAGAAGAGGGGACACATGTTGATGTAGAAGAGACATGAAGAAGAGGGGACACATGTTGATGTAGAAGAGACATGAAGAAGAGGGGACACATGTTGATGTAGAAGAGACATGAAGAAGAGGGGACACATGTTGATGTAGAAGAGACATGAAGAAGAGGGGACACATGTTGATGTAGAAGAGACATGAAGAAGAGGGGACACATGTTGATGTAGAAGAGACATGAAGAAGAGGGGACACATGTTGATGTAGAAGAGACATGAAGAAGAGGGGACACATGTTGATGTAGAAGAGACATGAAGAAGAGGGGACACATGTTGATGTAGAAGAGACATGGAGAAGAGGGGACACATGTTGATGTAGAATAGAGACATGAAGAAGAGGGGACACGTGTTGATGTAGAAGAGACGTGAAGAAGAGGGGACACATGTTGATGTAGAAGAGACATGAAGAAGAGGGGACACATGTTGATGTAGAAGAGACATGAAGAAGAGGGGACACGTGTTGATGTAGAAGAGACATGGAGAAGAGGGGACACATGTTGATGTAGAAGAGACATGGAGAAGAGGGGACACGTGTTGATGTAGAAGAGACATGGAGAAGAGGGGACACGTGTTGATGTAGAAGAGACATGGAGAAGAGGATTTTGCAGAATAGGTGACCTTTATTCTAACTGTAGTCTCTCATGGATGGCAGTGTCTCTGTTCATCCTCCATGTCTTTCTATCAATCCTTTGTTTCGTCTGCTTTTCCTTCAGGGTCATTTATTCTAGAACTCTCTGGATCTACAGCTAAACTCAGCTAATCCTTTTTCTGCATTATTTACTGAAAGAGAGCGGCTATGTTTAGAGACGGGACAGTTGGACTAGAAACCAGTCGTTTATTTATTTAAAGGGGACCTATCATGCAAAATGCTTCTTTTATACATAAATATGTCCCGGTGTGTCGGGGAACTCACGCAGCGTTAGAAAATAAAACCCTTTCTCTTTTCCTCCGTACCAAGCCCCCAGGAGGTGCGCCGGACTCTGATGAAAATATTCGTTGTGGCCAAACGGCGGTACTACACTTGACGTCACTGGGCCCAGAAAGACTTTTCCCCATTGACTAACATGGGGAAAGAGACGTCTGTAAATCAGCGGATACTTACTCTAAATAAACTACCCAGTATGAACTGTTTTTATAGCTCTTATTAGAATCATTCGGTCCTTAAAGTTTAAAAATGCACTAAAAGCCGAATCTAGATTTATTTTCTTTCTCCATTCATTCTACTGAGCCGAGAGTGGGAGCTCGGGGGGCGGGGCTTAAGGGGTGCATGCTCTGTGAGCGCACATACGGGTTCTTCTGCTCTGACAGCCAGGCATGCTGGGTAATCTGTGACGTTTCGCTCTCTCAAAAGTTGGGCCATTTTGTCTTCATGCGCCAATGAGCAGCTCTCATAGGAAAGAACGAGACCCCGCCTCCCACACATCCATGCTCCGTACCCACATCTTTTAAAAACGGGGCTACAACGAGCGGATACAGATTTGCTGCCGATATGACGTGAAATCGGCGGAGGACCCACAGAGAGTTGTCATCAGAAACAATGCCTGACGTGTTTTGGACATAATCTCGTCTTTGTTTACATTAGCATCGCTAACACTCAGAGCTAACCTGTGCTGGAGAGCACGTGTTTAAAAAAGCAGGAAATAAAAAAAGGAACTCACCTTGTGATAAACCTGCGAGAGAAAAAGCATTTGAGCTCCATACTGTTTCAGAAATAATCCTTGATGTGGTTTAGAACAGGATGGCGTTGTATCACAGCAGAATAGACAGACAGACAGACAGACAGACAGAGAGACAGACAGAGAAACAGACAGACAGACAGACAGACAGACAGAGAAACAGACAGACAGACAGACAGAGAGACAGACAGAGAAACAGACAGACAGACAGACAGAGAGACAGACAGAGAAACAGACAGACAGACAGACAGACAGAGAAACAGACAGAGAGACAGACAGACAGACAGACAGACAGAGAAACAGACAGACAGAGAAACAGACAGACAGACAGACAGACAGACAGACAGAGAAACAGACAGACAGAGAAACAGACAGACAGACAGAGAAACAGACAGACAGACAGAGAAACAGACAGACAGACAGACAGACAGACAGACAGAGAAACAGACAGAGAGACAGAGAGACAGACAGACAGACAGAGAAAACAGACAGAGAGACAGACAGACAGACAGACAGAGAAACAGACAGACAGACAGAGAAACAGACAGACAGACAGACAGACAGACAGAGAAACAGACAGACAGACAGAGAGACAGACAGAGAAACAGACAGACAGACAGAGAGACAGAGAGACAGAGAGACAGACAGAGAGACAGAGAGACAGACAGACAGACAGACAGACAGACAGAGAGACAGACAGACAGACAGACAGAGAGACAGACAGACAGACAGACAAGCATTACACACAAGTAAAACATATTTGAAAGATACAATAATATACAAATATAGTAAAAATAACATTAGCAGCAAGTATAAACAAATTCACGATAGGACATATATCACTAGAGGTTCTAAATAATACACAATATAAAGAAAACGCTGAATAAATCTCTACAATACGCAGTCTCACTTTAATCGTGACGTTGTTATCTCTCTGATCCACTGACTGTGTTTCTGTCCTCAGCGTTTTGATGAACTACGATAACGTGGAGTTGGTTTTCTGCGACGCCGAACGCCTGCCCGAAGCTTTCAGGAAGAGCAAGAAGGGAGGCATCTACCTCACTCCCTACCGGGTGAGAGACACGTCTTTATTACTCATTGTGCGGGAGTATCATTCGGGAGGGGAGAACCGATCCGATGAACCCCCCCGGGGTCTAGACACTGGTGGTGGTGAATGGATAGTTGGGTTCGGTCTGAAGGGGAGGGGCTTAGCTTGACCCTGGTGGTGGTGAATGGATAGTTGGGGTCGGTCTGAAGGGGAGGGGCTTAGCTTGACCCTGGTGGTGGTGAATGGATAGTTGGGTTCGGTCTGAAGGGGAGGGGCTTAGCTTGACCCTGGTGGTGGTGAATGGATAGTTGGGTTCGGTCTGAAGGGGAGGGGCTTAGCTTGACCCTGGTGGTGGTGAATGGATAGTTGGGTTCGGTCTGAAGGGGAGGGGCTTAACTTGACCCTGGTGGTGAATGGGTAGTTGGGGTCGGTCTGAAGGGGAGGGGCTTAGCTTGACCCTGGTGGTGAATGGATGGTTGGGTTCGGTCTGAAGGGGAGGGGCTTAGCTTGACCCTGGTGGTGAATGGATAGTTGGGGTCGGTCTGAAGGGGAGGGGCTTAGCTTGACCCTGGTGATGGTGAATGGATAGTTGGGGTCGGTCTGAAGGGGAGGGGCTTAGCTTGACCCTGGTGGTGGTGAATGGATAGTTGGGTTCGGTCTGAAGGGGAGGGGCTTAGCTTGACCCTGGTGATGGTGAATGGATAGTTGGGGTCGGTCTGAAGGGGAGGGGCTTAGCTTGACCCTGGTGTTGGTGAATGGATAGTTGGGTTCGGTCTGAAGGGGAGGGGCTTAGCTTGACCCTGGTGATGGTGAATGGATAGTTGGGGTCGGTCTGAAGGGGAGGGGCTTAGCTTGACCCTGGTGGTGGTGGTGAATGGATAGTTGGGTTCGGTCTGAAGGGGAGGGGCTTAGCTTGACCCTGGTGGTGGTGGTGAATGGATAGTTGGGGTCGGTCTGAAGGGAAGGGGCTTAGCTTGACCCTGGTGGTGGTGAATGGATGGTTGGGGTCGGTCTGAAGGGGAGGGGCTTAGCTTGACCCTGGTGGTGGTGGTGAATGGATAGTTGGGGTCGGTCTGAAGGGGAGGGGCTTAGCTTGACCCTGGTGGTGGTGAATGAATAGTTGGGTTCGGTCTGAAGGGGAGGGGCTTAGCTTGACCCTGGTGGTGGTGAATGGGTAGTTGGGTTCGGTCTGAAGGGGAGGGGCTTAGCTTGACCCTGGTGGTGAATGGATAGTTGGGTTGGTCTGAAGGGGAGGGGCTTAGCTTGACCCTGGTGGTGGTGGTGAATGGATAGTTGGGGTCGGTCTGAAGGGGAGGGGCTTAGCTTGACCCTGGTGGTGGTGAATGGATAGTTGGGTCGGTCTGAAGGGGAGGGGCTTAGCTTGACCCTGGTGGTGGTGGTGAATGGATAGTTGGGGTCGGTCTGAAGGGGAGGGGCTTAGCTTGACCCTGGTGGTGGTGAATGGGTAGTTGGGGTCGGTCTGAAGGGGAGGGGCTTAGCTTGACCTTGGATTCAGAGGGACAGGAGGTGAAAATGGCGGGGAGGAGGGTTGCGTCGAGTCACCTGAAATGACAGCTGTCCGAGGGGAGAGCAGACTTAAAAGGGTAACTGGAGCGCTATGATAGGCTTGTGGGAATAGAGCGAAGTGATTGGTTAAGCTGGGGAGTGACACCCCCGATCACTTATTGAGAGGAGAGAGAGTAGTAACATGGAAATAGTAAATGAATGAGTAAAGACGGTCTTCCTGGTTGAACTTGCTTCATTAGTACTCTGTATTTTCTCCTGTTATTGTGTGGGAAAAAACAATAAACAAAATGGCCACTAAATGAGGGTCCATTGAGATCAATGCGAGTGCTGTTGGTGTTTCAGGTGATCTTCGTGGCGAAAAGCCGTGATTTGCTGCAGTCCTTCATGATGCCCTTCTACCTCATAAAGGGCTGCGAGGTCAAGCAGCCGGTGCTCGGAGCCAATTACATCAAAGGAACCGTCAACGCTGAGCCCGGAGGTGAGACGAGGGTTAGGGCTGAACTATCGAGGAGAACAATGAAGGGTTAAAACATCAAACAAATCACACAACCAATCTCCCCTGGCTGGAAGAGAACTCTCTACTTTATATTCTATCTAATATTTAATATTCCATTCCTCACACATTCAACATGTACATTTTCTACTTTTTTAATGCTATTTTATATCATTTAAAGGTGGGGTAGGTAGTTCTGGAGGAACCGGCTCGAGTGGCTAGAATTAGAAAATACAGAACCACAACAAATCTGCCCCTTCCTCACAGAGCCCCTCCTCCAACACACACGTACGCGCACATGACCAATGAGGGCACGAGATCAGTGTGTGCCCAGAAGGAAGGCTGACAGGCAGGTAGGCCATCCAGTCACTTTAGCCGGCTCAGATGATTGGTCGAGCTTTCTACAGCGCCACGGCTTCAAAGCACTTCAGATATTCATTGCTATCGGATGTTAAGAGCATTCCATGGAATATAACAACACGTGTATCTCGAGCCGGTTTCTGAAACTTACCTACCCCACCTTTAAGATGTTTACTGTTAGAGAACTCTCCCTGGTCTCCGGCTTGAGCTTCAGCCTCAGGATCCATGTGTCTGTGATCCTCTCCAGAAGGAGTCATCACATACAGAGACTAGTTCCTGAGCAGTGTCCTTCAGCCTCAGGATCCATGTGTCTGTGGTCCTCTCCAGAAGGAGTCATCACATACAGAGACTAGCTCCTGAACAGTGTCCTTCACATGCTGATATCCAAGAGAGGGAGTCACACAGTCACAAGATGGAGGAATAGAAAGCAGTATTCAATGTTTACTTCAGATTAGCTCCACGTCAGAAATGAGCATGTCTCTCTCCATAGAGGCTGAATCATCATGTTAATCACATAGCTATCATCTGCCTCAAACAGTCCTGATGCTCTTCTAGGTAATCTCACATCCTGTCATGTTCACAGCTACAGTTGGGATAGCTTTGTTAGCATGTTGCTCTCACGTTGGAAGAGGACATTCAGTGTTTTCCCAACATTATCTGAAAGCATGGTCAATATCTGATGCATCCCAGAGTGTCTGCACACTACAGTTGTGTGTGTTGCTCTCAGTATCTGAGTGTGAGTGTGTGTGTGTGTGTTGCAGGAGGCTGGGAGGGCAGCGCCTCTTTCAAACTGGTGTTTGCAGCAGGAGGAGCCATCGAGTTCGGGCAGTCCATGCTGCAGGTCGCTGCTCAGGGTACGGGAACACAGCTATACAGCCTTTACCTGAGGGATGTGTTGCTGATTTGCACTAAGGAATATCCACATGTAGAGCAGGAGCACATACGTAGAAACTGTATATATATATTTATCCCAGCTCTCGTGTAAAGGCCTTAACACTTGGGTCCTTTAAATACTTGAAAGTAGCTGAACTTAAGGTAAATAAAACAAGGCCTTGAAAGATTTATGAACAGAGATATTCCGACGTTAAAGAGCTTGAATTTATACATTTTCTACAATAATAGAAATGGCTTGTTACTGTAAGAAAAACGTAATAAATACACATGTTGAGTAAGCACATGGCAACAATTGTTATATCGATATTCTAGTTTCGATCACAGTGCGCCGGTTAGCCTTAATGCTAATTGCTAAAAAACAAACTAAATCAAATGTCGTCTGTATGTAGTTTATCATTACATGTTATACTTTGACTATTTTCAAATTGGTTATCATCTCTCAACCTATGCCGTGTTGGGGTCTTTGAGGGAAATGGGTCAGGAAGGACACTAAAAGGTCTTTGAATGGAATGTTAAGAGGAAGTGTGAACCTGACACAGTCCTGAAGTTCTGTCCCCCCCCCCTTCTGGTCCCTTCAGCCTCCAGAGGTCAGCCGGTCTCCTCTGGGTTCGGCTGCCCCTACACGGCCAACGGAGCGTTCTCCTACCCTCCCCCCCCACCGAATAATGGGGTGTATCCGGCTGGACCTCCGCCCGGATACACCTACCCCAACCCCCCCCCTCCAGGTAGGAGCTGCCTTCATCTTCATTACATTCATCATCATAAGACTATTTTGCACATTGCTGCACAATACTACACATTTTAAATTCAGATATTCTGCATATATAGAAGTCAACAAGCAAACGCCAAATCAAATAAGGGAAAAAATACATTGAGAATTGTGTGGCGGTTTTAATGATGCCTTTTAGAGTCCTAGGTCGCATTCACACCTGCCTTGTATAGTGCGGTTGAATCGAACCCTGGTGCGTTTAGCCGCTTGGTGCGGTTCGTTTGGGTCGGTGTGAACGCAGTCAGAGACCTCTGAAGGGAACTAAACAACCGGACTCTGGTCCGCTAGGTGGTCTCGGAGCGCTTGCTAGTGAACTCTGGAGCGGTTCATCGCTGGTGTGAACGCAGTCCGCACCAAAACACAGGAAGCTAGTATTTACGCGTCACAAGAACGCGGGTGTCTTCAAAATTGTCAGCGAATGAGTGAAGCAGAATGAAGAGTTGAACAGTGGCGTGTAAAGTAAAAACAACTATCAAACTAAAAACTATACATAAAAGCCAGAGCTGTCAGAGAATATTTAACCTTATGTGCTCCAGCACTTAGTGTCAAGTTTTATGGCCTGATAGGGGAGTTTACGACTGTGTGAACACTGGCTTTCTAAGCTCCACAGATGTGAGAGACATCTCCTGTAGCTCCACAGATGTTTACGCCTCCCCCAATATGCTGATTAACTCTCTGTAAACTAGTTAAAAGGTCTATCGAGAGAGAGGCTGATCAGAATTTACATGACAACCCACCCGTGCAGTCAGAACCTTTTGCTGCTGTGACTTGTGATATGAATTCTCCGGCCGATGCTTGTAATAAACTACCAGTGTTTGACATCAAAGCTCCAGCTCTCCTC
>CADEHL010000694.1:0-27494 GCA_902827135.1 Harpagifer antarcticus
TGTCTCAATCTGTCTCACTCTGGTCTCAACCTCTGTGTCTCACTCTGTCATCTCACTCGTGTCCTCTCTGTGTCACTCTGTTGGCCACTCTGTCTTCACTCTTGTTCTCTCTCTGTGTCTCACCGGTGTCTCTCTCGTGTCTCACTCTGTGTCTCAATCTGTGGTCTCAATCTTGGTCTCACTCTGTGTCTCACTCTGTGTCTCACTCTGTGTCTCACTCTGTCTCTCACTCTGTGTCTCTCTCTGTGTCTCACTCTGTGTCTCTCTCTGTGTCTCTCTCTGTGTCTCACTCTGTGTCTCACTCTGTGTCTCACTCTGTGTCTCAGTGAATGGTACCATAGCTCTACACAGTGCAGTGGAGATCATCTCATCTGTTGCTCTTCTACTTATTTTGGGATCAAACTTCATATTCTTGTCAGTAGAGATTAAGAAATGACTATTTTTCAGATAAATAAATGAATTGTTTACACATTTAAATGTCAAGAAATAGAACAAATGTTAATTCCAAAAGTGTGAGAGGAGATATTCAACGTGCTTCTTTAATCTGAACAACACTAAACAGTATTTGATATGAAATGATATCAAACAGAAGAAAGTCTTTATTGAACCAATTTGACTGAAGCACTGACTCTGTGTTCTCCTGCAGTGATGCTCACAGGACATCATAAGTCCCTGTAGTGATATCACTGTGAGTCAATAACCTCTGACGTGTGTTTGTGCAGAGATCCCCTCAGTGTCTCTGCTCCAGAAGTCCCCCTCCTCTCCAGTCAGCTGCCACGCTACAGGTTTCTACCCGGACAGAGCCGCCATGTTCTGGACCAGAGACGGAGAGGAGCTTCACCACAACGTGGACCACGGAGAGATCCTGCCCAACCACGACGGATCCTTCCAGATGAGCGTGGCCCTGAACGTCTCCTCATTCCCCGCTGAACACTGGGACAAGTACCGATGTGTGTTCCAGCTCTCTGGGGTGAAGGACCACGTCATCAAACTGGACCCAGCTGTGATCAGGACCAACAGAGGTAAGACTGCATCACAACGGCTCCACGGTTACTAACAGTCAGCAGACCCTGACAACATGTCATAGTCTCTCTCCTGAAACACGGGTCTCAGGGGAGAGACACTAAGAAGGGTTCAAGACAAACCCAGCATGACACCACGAGGAGAAAGGGGCCCTTCAGGAGCCTCAGACCTGATGCCCATCCTGAAGAAGCTTCCTTCCTCCGTTCAGATTGAGACTTCCTGTTGTTTCTGCTCCTCAGGGAATCCCCTCCTCCTCCCCCTCATCATCGGTGCTGCAGTGGCTGCTCTCGCTCTCCTCCTCATCGCTGGGATTGGCTTCCTGGTTTACAGGAAGAGGAACGGTGAGAGACCAATCAGAAACCTTGTCTCATGAGTTCTCAGGTTTTTAATGTCAGGCTTTGAGGTAGCAGATCAGACTCAGAGCTCAGTGTGATGTTGATATGGAAAGCACTTGGTGTGTTCTCTACAGGGATAATCAGTGTTAGTTCCTTGTTGTGTACGGGGCGGTGGATTGAAACTCTTTCTCTGCTTTTCCTTTCAGACAAGAAAAACTCTCCCTCTCCGGCCTCCAGCGCTGAGCTCACTGAGAGACTGAACCAGCCATCAGAGTGAGGTGCTTCACATCAACTCTCCACCTGCTGCATCAGGGGGCGCTGCCACCACGTTCTCCCCGTACACTGTTCACTATTCATCATCTGATCCATAACTGATCCATAACTGATCCATAACTGATCAGATCAGGATTTGGAAATCAAAAGGTGGCTTTCCCTCTGATTATATATTTACACACACACACACACACACACACACACACACACACACACACACACACACACACACACACACACACACACACACACACACACACACACACACACACACACACACACACACACACACACTCACACACCTCTCTCACACACACACACACACACACACTCTGAGCTTCTCTAAATGAGTCAGAAGTGTGTTTCTTTATTTCTTGAATTGGTTTTAAAACATAGTGTTTGTGATTTTGATAATGTTGCTATTATTTAGGGGCAGGGAGGTTTTGTGTACGTAGACAGCGGACTGTGACGTTCTCTTTAGTTTGGGGTTCAGAGGTGAGCGTGACATGAAGTCGCTCTGCATTGTTAACCCTTTCCTGTCCGTGTTTCTCTTTCCAATAAAAAGCGTCTCCCAAATGTCCGTCTTCTCGTCTTTCCATAAACACATGTATTGGTTTCTACTAGCGTCTCAGACACGAGAGGAAAGTGGATTTGATGTGAAACTAGAGATCCAATGGTTTACTGCTTTCTCCAAGAAACAAATGGAAATGTTCTCTAATGGAGGAACATGGAACAAAGTAACTCTGAGCGATGTATTGATCTCTCTAATGTGTGTGTTATCAGTGTGTGTCGCTGCACTCAGCTGTTCTCAGAGCTCCTGCTTCAGAAACCTGTTGAGGTGAAATCTGATGACGTTACCATGACGACTGGGCATAATACAGTTCTGTGTTGTTAGGAACATTTAGTGAGGCTCAAACATCACCTTTGGGTTTTGATCTAAAGTCATTTCCATCAGAGACACGTGCACTTACAAACTCAATCACACTATATTATTAAATATGTATTATTTATTATTATTAATATTAAAATATTATTAAATATGTATATTTATTATTCTATTAATTCAATTGTATTTTTAATATTAATTGTACATTTCTTTATTCTTATGTAAAAATGTATTATTCTATTAATTCTTATTAAATAAGTATTATTGTATTTATATACAGATGATATCTCCTGATTGATCTGCAGGTTCAAACACGATCAGCAGACCCTGAACGCATCTCCTCTCCAACACCTGAGAATCAAACAGGTCAAAGTTCACGTCTATTAAATATATTGCTCATAAATATGGATTTATTTCTGAGACAACAGGAAGCAGGAAATGAGGTTTGGCACATCCTGCGTCTCCGGGCTCACATCTCACCAGCAACCGGAAACATCCAAACCATGATGTCATCATCAGGCGACACAGCGACCAAATCCATCGCCATTTTGTCAACAGGTGAGTGAATCCACAAAATGGAGACTGGAGGTTTGAGAGAGTGATCTGTGAAGAGTGATCTGTAGAGAGTGATCTGTGAAGAGTGATCTGTGAAGAGTGATCTGTGAAGAGTGATCTGTGAAGAGTGATCTGTGAAGAGTGATCTGTTGAGAGTGATCTGTGAAGAGTGATCTGTAGAGAGTGATCTGTGAAGAGTGATCTGTGAAGAGTGATCTGTAGAGAGTGATCTGTAGAGAGTGATCTGTGAAGAGTGATCTGTAGAGAGAGTGATCTGTAGAGAGTGATGTGTAGAGAGTGATCTGTGAAGATTGATCTGTAGAGAGTGATCTGTAGAGAGTGATCTGTGAAGAGTGATCTGTAGAGAGAGTGATCTTTAGAGAGTGATCTGTTGAGAGTGATCTGTAGAGAGTGATCTGTGAAGAGTGATCTGTAGAGAGTGATCTGTAGAGAGTGATCTGTGAAGTGATCTGTAGAGAGTGATCTGTGAAGAGTGATCTGTGAAGAGTGATCTGTAGAGAGTGATGTGTAGAGAGTGATCTGTGAAGAGTGATCTGTAGAGAGTGATCTGTAGAGAGTGATCTGTGAAGAGTGATCTGTGAAGAGTGATCTGTAGAGAGTGATGTGTAGAGAGTGATCTGTGAAGAGTGATCTGTAGAGAGTGATCTGTAGAGAGTGATCTGTGAAGAGTGATCTGTAGAGAGAGTGATCTGTAGAGAGTGATCTGTTGAGAGTGATCTGTAGAGAGTGATCTGTGAAGAGTGATCTGTAGAGAGTGATCCGTAGAGAGTGATCTGTGAAGAGTGATCTGTAGAGAGTGACCTGTGAAGAGTGATCTGTGAAGAGTGATCTGTAGAGAGTGATCTGTGAAGAGTGATCTGTGAAGAGTGATCTGTAGAGAGTGATCTGTAGAGAGTGATCTGTGAAGAGTGATCTGTAGAGAGTGATCTGTGAAGAGTGATCTGTGAAGAGTGATCTGTAGAGAGTGATCTGTGAAGAGTGATCTGTAGAGAGTGATCTGTAGAGAGTGATCTGTGAAGAGTGATCTGTGAAGAGTGATCTGTGGAGAGTGATCTGTAGAGAGGAGTGATCTGTAGAGAGTGATCTGTAGAGAGTGATCTGTAGAGAGTAAAGTATGTGAGAAATGGAATATGAAATATTAGATTGAATATAAATGTAAAATGTACGGTGTGATTCATAGTGTTGACGGTGCTGCTGTTTGAGTGGCCGTGTCAGACCTGACCTTCACCTCACGACCTCTATTTATCTTACCGTTGATACAAAGATACTACATTGGCTGTAAATAGAAAGGCTGTATGTTTCCATGTCTTTTCAGACGTGTGAGACCAGGCATGTGAGATAGAACATTCTGAACTTTGACCTATCCATCATCCCAGCTACCCCCACTGTCACTTGTCCACTGCCTCCGCGACATCCGAGCCTGGATGTCAAAAGATCGACTTAAAGTCAACAATAACAAAACCGAGCTCATGGTTGTGGCCCCAAACACACTGCTCCGGAAGGTTGGAGATCTGCTCCTCACCGTCCATGGCGGCTCCATCCACCCTTCCCCTGAGGTTCGCAGCCTGGGCGTCACTCTGGACTCTAGCCTCACCTTCAACTCCCACATCAGGTCAACTGTCAAAACTGCATTTGTTCACCTACGAAACATCTCCAGACCCCGGCCCTCTCTCCCCGACCCCGTTGCAGAAACATTCATTCACACCTTCATCTCCTCTCGTCTGGACTACTGCAATGGAGTTCTGTTCGGGGTCACCAGCAAAGCCCCGGACAGGCTCCAGTACGTCCAGAACTCTGCAGCCAGGCTCCTCACCCGCACTAAGCCCTGGCAACACATCACCCCTACCCTCCTCCACCTTCACTGGCTCCCGGTCAAGCTCCACTCCCTAGCCCCTCCATACATCTCTGACCTCCTTCAGCCCTACCCCCCCTCTCGTCACCTGCGCTCCTCCGACAAAGGGCTGCTCTCCATCCAGCCCTCCAAGCTAAAACCATTTGGCAACAGAGCCTTCAGTGTCGCAGCCCCCACCCTCTGGAATCCTCTCCCCTCTGCAATCAGGAATGCAGACTCTCTGGACACCTTCAAAGACTCTCTGGACACCTTCAAAGACTCTCTGGACACCTTCAAAGACTCTCTGGACACCTTCAAAAAGCGTCCTTGGGTTTCGTGAAAGGCGCTATAGAAATTGAAGTTATTATTATTATTCTCGATGGGGCAATAAAAGCGTAGAAGTTCCAGCTCCCATGCAGAGAAGGCGCTCGTGGTTTGTGACACCTTGAGAGCGGTTCCAGCGGGTCTGAAGACAGAGAGTCAGGATGCAGGCGGCCTGCGCTAAGGGTGGACTTCCTGGGCCAGGGAACCGTAGAGACAAGCTGCCCTTAGTGTCTCTGTTAACAAATGAAGGCTCTGTTAATGAACTCAAGTATAGAGTTTGCATATTTGAAATTAAATGTTACTTTAAGTCTTTATTTGCTTTATTTTAACTTTACATTTTGAATTGTTCATGAAGTAAAAGTGGAACATATGTGACCTCCTTCTCCCTGGAAGAGAGACCAGGGGAAAGCACCTGACGCAGAGAGGGAGGAGGGGAGAGGCGATGGAAGAGGATGGAGAGAAAGGGGGCTTTTGGGGGGTTTGAGGCTTGAGAGCTTGGGGGACGTTTTCTGAGGCCCAAGCTCTGGCCCGGGGCCTGGGTTTGGGCTCTTTCAGACGGCTTTAGGACATTTGACTTGTGAACCTGTTGCTTTTGTATTTTCACTTGGTGTCTTTATTATTTTTAAGGATTCTTTTTAATCCTCTATTTTTGTTAAAACCTTAATAAATCCGGTTTGTACTTTGTACACTTCGACCCAGCTCCTGGTCTCTCTCTCGTGGTCTCTGAAGGTGTCTGCTTGGTCTTAGAGTGAGGTAAGAGCTCCCTTCCTTGGAAAGGCTGACATTAGTTGATCATTTGAACTGGAATAGAAACAAGGGGACCTATCGTGCAAAGTGCACTTGGTGCGTCTTTCAAACATGAATACGTGTCCCGGGGTTCCAGGGCTCCGTGGAGCTATCGTAGCGGTCGCACATCCGAGGCTGGAGTTCCTGAAATAGTGATACGCCGGGCAGCGTGGTGTTCGAGGCCACGCTGTAAACGCCCCCCTGAGCAGATTACGTGATTCTGGGGGTTAGTCCTAAAACCATTGGACGGCCGTTCACCGGAGCCTTATCAGCACCGGAGCCTTATCAGCACCGGAGCCTTATCAGCACCGGAGCCTTATCAGCACCGGAGCTCGGTATCGGAGGCGGCCTAGATATTAACGTTGGTTGTATGGAAGTTAGATTCCTTTTCAATAGCTTAAAGAAGCCGTGAGATCCTTCAGAACAAACCAAAGTGCTCGTGTGCGTTGTTAGAAAGTGTGTTTCTCCGTGAGCCTCAGAGCCAGCTCTCTCTCAGCACCCTGACTGAGGAACCTGTCGCTCCTCACCTGGTTCTGAACTGATGCTGTTAGTTTCGGGTCATTGCATGTTTCTCTGTGCCGAGCAGCTTCTGCCTAACCCGTTCTCCAGCAGCTGGAAAGTCCCTGCTCTCCTTCCTTTCTGTCTCGTGACTCAGCTGTTCTGCTCCAGAGATCTCATGTTGTGTTTCCTGTCTCTGAGATACAGCAACACGTGCAGACTCATTCCAGGAGGTCCACGAGGCTTTGAGGTTAGCTTCCCTGTAACCTGAGACTCTGAGGCAGCAGGACCACTCCTTTGCCCTGCAGCCTCGCTTCCTCACCTCGTCTCCTTTGCTCTGCAGCCTCGCTTCCTCACCTCGTCTCCTTTGCTCTGCAGCCTCGCTTCCTCACCTCGTCTCCTTTGCTCTGCAGCGTCGCTTCCTCACCTCGACTCCTTTGCTCTGCAGCCTCGCTTCCTCACCTCGACTCCTTTGCCCTGCAGCCTCGCTTCCTCACCTCGTCTCCTTTGCCCTGCAGCCTCGCTTCCTCACCTCGACTCCTTTGCCCTGCAGCCTCGCTTCCTCACCTCGAGTCCTTTGCCCTGCAGCCTCGCTTCCTCACCTCGACTCCTTTGCCCTGCAGCCTCGCTTCCTCACCTCGACTCCTTTGCCCTGCAGCCTCGCTTCCTCACCTCGACTCCTTTGCCCTGCAGCCTCGCTTCCTCACCTCGACTCCTTTGCTCTGCAGCCTCGCTTCCTCACCTCGTCTCCTTTGCTCTGCAGCCTCGCTTCCTCACCTCGACTCCTTTGCCCTGCAGCCTCGCTTCCTCACCTCGACTCCTTTGCTCTGCAGCCTCGCTTCCTCACCTCGTCTCCTTTGCTCTGCAGCGTCGCTTCCTCACCTCGACTCCTTTGCCCTGCAGCCTCGCTTCCTCACCTCGTCTCCTTTGCTCTGCAGCCTCGCTTCCTCACCTCGTCTCCTTTGCTCTGCAGCCTCGCTTCCTCACCTCGAGTCCTTTGCTCTGCAGCCTCGCTTCCTCACCTCGACTCCTTTGCTCTGCAGCGTCACTTCCTCACCTCGACTCCTTTGCTCTGCAGCGTCGCTTCCTCACCTCGTCTCCTTTGCCCTGCAGCCTCGCTTCCTCACCTCGTCTCCTTTGCTCTGCAGCGTCGCTTCCTCACCTCGACTCCTTTGCTCTGCAGCGTCGCTTCCTCACCTCGTCTCCTTTGCTCTGCAGCCTCGCTTCCTCACCTCGTCTCCTTTGCTCTGCAGCCTCGCTTCCTCACCTCGACTCCTTTGCTCTGCAGCGTCACTTCCTCACCTTGTCTCCTTTGCAGTGTCGCTTCCTCACCTCGTCTCCTTTGCTCTGCAGCGTCGCTTCCTCACCTCGACTCCTTTGCTCTGCAGCGTCGCTTCCTCACCTCATCTCCTTTGCAGTGTCGCTTCCTCACCTCGTCTCCTTTGCTCTGCAGCGTCGCTTCCTCACCTCGACTCCTTTGCTCTGCAGCGTCGCTTCCTCACCTCATCTCCTTTGCAGTGTCGCTTCCTCACCTCGTCTCCTTTGCTCTGCAGCGTCGCTTCCTCACCTCGTCTGCTTTGCAGCGTCGCTTCCTCACCTCGTCTCCTTTGCAGCGTCGCTTCGTCGACTCATTTAGTTTAACAATTAGTTCATACAGACACGAAACATGCTGTAACAACTATTAGAAAGTATTTAGAAAGTGCCATTACTCATGAGTACAAATACATGTATATACAGTTTGACCATCTTCCTTACGACCCACTTCAGTTCAGTACTTCTACTGTTACTAAGTATATGATCTGAGTACTTCTACTGTTACTAAGTATATGATCTGAGTACTTCTACTGTTACTAAGTATATGATCTGAGTACTTCTACTGTTACTAAGTATATGATCTGAGTACTTCTACTGTTACTAAGTATATGATCTGAGTACTTCTACTGTTTACTAAGTATATAATCTGAGTACTTCTACTGTTACTAAGTATATGATCTGAGTACTTCTACTGTTACTAAGTATATGATCTGAGTACTTCTACTGTTACTAAGTATATGATCTGAGTACTTCTACTGTTACTAAGTATATGATCTGAGTACTTCTACTGTTACTAAGTATATGATCTGAGTACTTCTACTGTTACTAAGTATATGATCTGAGTACTTCTACTTTTACTCAAGTGCTAGACCTGAGTACTTCTACTGTTACTAAGTATATGACCTGAGTACTTCTACTTTTACTAAGTATATGACCTGAGTACTTCTACTTTTACTAAGTATATGACCTGAGTACTTCTACTTTTACTAAGTATATGACCTGAGTACTTCTACTTTTACTAAGTATATGACCTGAGTACTTCTCCCCTCTCTGTCTGTTGCTGCTTCCCTCCAGGATCAATAAAGCTCTTATCTTGATTGAACTGTGGTTGTATAGATTTTGAAGGTATTTGTATTGATCAGTAGATGTGTTGATCAGGTAGATGTATTGATCAGGTACTTGTATTGATCAGTAGATGTGTTGATCAGGTAGATGTATTGATCAGGTACTTGTATTGATCAGGTAGATGTATTGATCAGTAGATGTATTGATCAGGTACTTGTATTGATCAGCAGATGTGTATGCTGGTCTCTCTTCAGGGGAACCCCCGCTGTCTCTCCGGGACTCCCCTCATTTCCCCTGAGAGTGACAGTGCACTATTTATTTCCTGCTGCGCAGTTCACAGTCTGAGTCTGAGCAACAGCTCCCCTGCTGGTTGAGTTCGGAACTGTTCCCAGCAGTCAAGTGATTTCCTGTAAACAGTCCCACCAGCAGGAGGGGAAATACATCCATGGGTGAACCCACTGCTCCTGAGCGCCATCTAGTGGGAACAACTGGAACTTAAACAACAAATACGGGCAGACCTTTATGTCTCCAGTGTGTGGTTCAGGTCCAGAGGAAGAGAAGCTTCATCACAGCAGGGGACAGAAGAGGGTTTAGGGTCAGAACCAGAGCTCATTCTCACACTGTTTTCACCACACTTCCTTATTTATTGATTGTAAATATTCTACTTGTCATCAGTGTGAACCCGGACATGTTGAGACCCCAAAGTGTAATGATAGAAATGTAGAGTAGGGTCTCCAGCTCATAGAACCTGCCGGATGTTTCTGGGGCGCCGCCAGGGATTTTGGGGCCATGAAAATATATCACATTGGTTACTTAAACATTTGTTTCTTAATGTTCTAAAATGTTGGGGCCCCTGTTAGTCACGGGCCCTGAGAATCGTCCTAACCTTTCACCCCCTTACGGCGCCCCTAACCTGCATGCATACTTTTCAGAAATCTACCCTCGTGGGGGCGCGCTCATGTGATTGAGGAGACATCTGATTGGCTATAGATAGAAAAACTTACAAGTACGAATCTGCTGACCGTCAGGGGAGTCTCAGAAAACCCACGAATGCACAGCGCTCCGTGCACAGAGAGCGGGTCGTGTTGCAGGTGCAGAGGTTTTTAAACGGATCAAAAATACATATGTACATTTTCTTTCTGTATTTTATTTACATGCATATGAAACGGAACACATTTGTGTGTGCACGTGTGAATGCTTCTGTGTGCACGTGTGAATGCTTCTGTGTGCACGTGTGAATGCTTCTGTGTGCACGTGTGAATGCTTCTGTGTGTGTGGAGGAAACTTCTGTGTATCAATGCAATTAGGAGTCACCGACTCAGGAAGGAGACACGGTAGAGCAGGAGCCTTTGATGTCAAACACTGATGGTTTATTTGGAGTTACGGCCGGAGGATTCACATCACAAGTCACAGCAGTCACGGTGAGACTGCACGGGTGGGTTGCCACGTCAATTCTGAAGCGCCTCTCTCTCGTTAGCCCATTTAACTGGTTTCACAGAGAGTGATCAACATATTTTGATAAGATAGTTTAGACAGTTGGGCACACTGTGTCACTTGCATCCGTCACTTATGGCCTCAAAGATTTCATACCTTGGAGTCCACAAACAACAAAGAAGGAAGTGTCCCAGTGGACCCACAACAACAGACCATCTGAGACCTAGTGTTGACCGGTCACAGAATGGGAACAATAACTTTATGGCTGAAGCAGCCTATGTCCTTAAAGGAGATAAACAGACGTCAGGGTTAGTCATGCACGTCATATCTAGGAGTCGAGGACAATTATTTCCCTAACAGTCCACTCTTTTTATCATTTATGATAACCTAAAAACATTAGTCTAATAATAATTTGGTCAATACTCAACTCAATAGGCGTCTCCAGATTTGAGTGTGGTCTCACCTTACATTAATTACATCACAAAGTAGAATAAGATTGAAACACTCAATCACAATGATTGATACAGACAATCATAATAGGAAAAATCATCTCTCATCAGTGTTTGATCATCTTTCGTCAAAAGCACAATAATGAATACACATAAAACACAGATGCAAAAATAGCTAAATATTTGTTTTAAACTACTATATCTTATCATTTACCATTAGTTAATTTCAATCATCAAACTATAAAATCAAAACCAGCTTGCCGTTTTAAAGATTTACTTCAAGGCAATCACTAGTCAAAAGCATTTTAAAACTTAGGATCCTAAGAGATCCAGCTAAGGTATACAATTCACAGTTGTGATTTTATCAATCTGTAATCTGCAAAAGTGCAGTGTCCTCAATATTAGGATTACTTTTACATTTACTTACATATGCTTTAGTCATTAGTAAGGCACTTTAGTCAAATCAATACATTCATTTTAGTCAAGTACATTGTTCAAAATCTGAAAAGGAAAAGTTAGGCAAATATTCAAAGACTTTTGTACAAACCTGGAAAGGAAGGATTAAACATTCTTAAAACTTGAATTATCACATTTGTAAATGCTACCACTAATCTGTGCCAAATTAAGTCTATCAATTATTCCCATTAGCCATACTTACCTGAGCATCTACTTATGGTACTTGGAAAGGATTCTTCTGTGTTTATCTAATGTTGAATATAGAATATCAATTTCTTTAAATTATACTTCTCTAATTTGAGGATCAAATATGCTACATAATTGTTATATGAAATATTATAAATATTTGTTTTGGGCCAAAACTGAAATTAATCCAGTACTTGAAACTTCATTGTAGGTCTTTTTTTGTACATGGATAATACATTAAAGAGTAGTGTTGTTAAGCCTGATTGCTGGACGATTAAGGATATTAACACTATCTGTGATAATAGTAGAAATATCTTATTATTCAATACTTTATAATCTGAAAATATTAATTAATTAATTTTGTTTAGTGCGAAAGTGTAATCTGATCCGGCAAAATATATTAATCACCACTATTCAACACATGTCTGTTCATTGGAAATATAAAAACAGTTATTAATTGTACATCTGTAAACATCCAAGATATAAAATCAATTCAAAGTTCATCTTTGTATGAGAGCTGGAAGAACATGTCCTTCAGTCTTTCTGACTCGTTCTCCTCCTCTCTTTATGACAAAGAGTGTCTGGTGTGTGTAAAGGCATCCTGATACTGTAGATTAGCACTGCTGTGCTGATTGGCTCAAACTCTTCGTCATCGGAGCGCCATATTTCAACCCCCCCAATTGCTCTGCTTTTGTGTGGCTCAATTCAGTGAGCACTGTATGATCCCCCAGTGAAACGGAGGCTCATCTGCCTTCATTCCTTCTGCTATCTGCTTGAGAGCAGTGCAACTGCATATTCCAAATGGTGCATCCAGGTCTCCCCCCCCGAGCCTTCCTGACACATGCACATGCATAAATGTAAGGTTTGTGTTAGTCATTTAACATGCAAGAATCATATACACATCAGTCCAAAGCAGAGAAATGTTATTGTAATGTAAAGGTGAGCTAGTCCCTGAATATAACCCCTTCTCAATGATTCTAAATGTTATATTAATTCACCATTTGATAAAATATTAGTTTATCAGAAATATATATTTTTCCTCTTCCATAAAACAGGTTTGAGTAATAAATGTTCCAATATAAAATCAATTACTCAATATAATTGACTCTTCCCTCCCTTTTCTTACATGTCACATATGAAATAATAACTTAGGAGTCTATTTAAGCATGGTGTAGTTTATAATCTATTACTCGAGAAGACTCAGTATCACCTGTGTGCAGCTTGCAAAAAAACAATTGTGAGAAACATATATTATGCAGGAAATGTATACCTTTGTTGAAAAACAAAGCATATCTGATTTGGGAGGAAAAGTTTCAACCCCCTTAACATCTGAGTCACCACTGAAGGCATAGCATGAATGATAGTTGGCGTCTGAGGGTGTCATTACTGAGAAATGTCAAACAAATTCAAAACCTTACATTTGAAAACAGGTTTGCATTCCTCCACTTAAGGCGACGTTATCATTGGAAACAATGAAAGCTAATTGTTTTGATGTAGAATCTATCAATTGAATCGTTAGAGCAGAACAGAATGGTCGTATGTAGCCTGAGTTTCGTGCAGCCTCTAGTTTTTTACCAGGTGGACACATTGTCTATATAATGTGAATACATGTAGAACTAAGAGGCCCCTGACATTAGGCCTATTTTAAAAATAGTAGGGGCCTTTAACAGCTTACCAACTTACAGGCATCCTCTGCATAGTAGTATGAATAGCCTTAAAAAAACAACCCACTCTGCGCTAACGAGAGTCATATCTCTGAACCAAATGCCCTAAGTGAAGCCGTTAATCCCATCTGACTGACCCAAGGGTTGGTGCTGGTGTGACAGGGAGGCTTCCAGGTGTTTCAAAGCCGATGTCAAGCTTTCAGTTCATGGCTCGGTGGGGGGAGCAGACCCACGTGAGACAGTGTCAACGGCTGTAATGTTCAGTTTGAGGAGCGTCATTCTCTCTGTGAGCAGGAAATGGTGTCCATTCTCGGACCAGACCATTAATGTCATTTCATGTAGAGCAGCCATAGCATCTCTGTGACTGCACTCAGCCGGACTGTAGCAGGGTAGAACTGGGTGACTCTTAGTGAAGTCGTCCAAGGCCATAGACAAAATGGAACCACGTACCAACAAAAGGGACACAAGGTCATCAATGTCTCTCTTTACCATTGGCCTAATTGCACAACAAATGAGTGGGAAAAAATGTGGAACACTAATCCATCATGTGAAATGTTGAGTTAATCTAAATAATTACTTATGGGTTGAAATCAAATTAACATTAACATTAGAACTAAAGTCAGTCAAAATTGGACTTGCACGGATCAGAATCTAATCAATACACCATTTTCCCAGCTCTGTAACGAAAAGGATAACAAGATTAGGTACATTACAGGAGTGTTAAAACACCCACACATGCACACTTATCTTATTCTAGTAGAGATTAGAGGACAAGGTCTAATGTTGTGAACAAAATGATCAAGTCAAAGTTATTTTATTTATTCTATGTTATGTACCACATTTAATTTAATAATTAATCTTGAATTACTAATCAACAATTTACAATTTGGATAAGGTGAATACTTATCCAAAGTGTGTGTGTGTGCGTGTGTTTGTCTGCCCAAGGTTGAAAAACATTTGGGACAGCACAGCAGTGAGAATGTTATGAGACTAAACTCGAAGGAAGCTAGACTGGAGCATTTTAACTAAATCAAAACACTTGCACATTAATTAAATACATTTGACATTTAGCTCGAGCTGGGTTCAATACTTTTCTTCATGGTATTTAAAATTGGGCTCGAGTAGAACCCCTGGATTTGGCTTGCAACACAAAGTGATACTGATCTCTGTAGGACTTGGAAGTGTCATGATTCAAAGTGTGGGCCTGTGAAAGACAGGCCCTTGGAAAACAACATCTATTTTTTTAACTGTAATTACTTATTTTAAAGAGATTGCAACATTATACTTTTTAAAGAATTGCTCAATTAATTTAAACACATTTATTATGCACACAATAAAAAAACTTCAACAAATATATTGATCCTGGCTTAACCAGCGACCTTTACTCTGTTGTTCATAAGCTCGGTTTCAGAAAACTTGTCAGTAGTTTAACAACTATTTTAATTTTAGTAATGTCTATGGAGACCAATTGGTTGATACGAGAAATCATTTGAACTATTTTTTAAAACTGTAATTGAACTTCAACTTATATTAATGATCTGATTCCAGTGGTCAGTTGGAACAGATAATCAGCAAAGTTTCCATTTTGCAGCAACAGCGCAAAAGGTTTCAACAACAATTAGTATTATGTCTGAGTCTAGTTCTGTCTTATCTGCTTTGTTTCGGAATGTGTTCAATACATTACGTTTTTATTCATTATTACCATACCATACATAGATTTAAGAATAAATTAAACAAATAATACAACATTGACCTAGAAAAAACGGATTTTGCAACCCTGATCTCCTCAGGCAGGTCTCTGAGGGTCTCGGGGCGCAGGACGGGGCATAGGGTTTATACAAGGTCACAAACATATCTTTAACATACCAGCAATACCATTTAAGAATGGATTCTTAAAGCAATATAATCTTATTTTCTTCATACACAGCGCACACCCTGAACAGTGTGCTTCTTGTTTACTTTTTTCCTCTGCACACTCAGATGCCGGACATAAAAACACTCTTTTGCTATTTATTTTCATTTTGCAGCTCATTTATACCACCAGAATTTTGCTTTACATCTTTATATTATTTATTTTTCTCAAGTCATTTACTTTTGGTGGGATAACTAAAGTGTAGTTCATTTTACCCTGTCTATGGACTGATTCATTATTAGTTGTTACAAAACATACACAAGACGGCGGGACAAACCAATATAGACCCCCCATACAAACAATCAGACAAACAAAACATGAACTCGTAATAAACACCAGCCTGACAGCAAAGCTCATCCAGCTCAATTTAGTCCGAATTAGGAGGTTTCAGAGGGGGTGGGGAATTGCAGATGGGGCGCCTTGACTCACGCACCCACCCTTGTATACAAGTCCTAGATCGGTGCCCGAAAGCCGTCCAAGAGCGATAACTAACTTATCCTCTTGCGACACCACTATCCGTTTCTAGTGGCGCTGTGCCCCCCCGACCGGAGCCCACAGACTTTTCCCTCTTCCTTTTCTCTCCAAACGACAGCCCAGTTGACTGTAGTCCGACACGACCAGCCTATACACTTGCCATCGAGCTCATCCAATGATGAAACACAGTTTGCTCTACGTTTGCGTGCCACTACCCACCTGTGATCAATTAGCCTATAATTGTATGTATGCACCCCGGACCGCCACCAGCTCCTCAATGTCTAGGGAACTGTGGCGCATCGGGCGATGCACGCACCTCGCGCTGGTCCGTCTAACCATGAGAAAGGGGTCCCAAGCAACGGGTGCTTTTAGACCATTTATTTTTCCATTTTTTCAAAAGAGATGGCGGTGGTGTGAGTTAAAACTTTTATAGGCAAAAACATGTGACTTTCTCCCTCTCAGCTGCACTTCTCCAGCTCCACAAGCACGGGGAGGTTTACACACACACACCCACGGCTGTAGCTGGAGCCGTGTTTTATAGAGGCGATAGCAGTAATATCTCTGGCTGCTTATTTTCAACTGCTGTGCTTGGCCGCTGAAACCCCCAGAATTCGGCGATTTGTTCAATACAAATCTTTACATTGCTTTCACACAGAAGCTCCACTTTACTGATGCCTTTCTTTTAAGGTCTCTCTAAACATGAGCTGTGTATGCTGGTATGGCACTTCAGTCCAGAGCAGCACACACAGAGGAAATCAGCCAGGACTGAGTCCCCAGACACTGATCCCCTGGGTCTATTATCCCCAAATGTTTATTAACCAAAAATGAAACACAGCCGCTCAGTTTCACAGGTAATTTTAGGATACCGTCAATCACAGATTCTGGTAAGGCAATGTCCAAATGTAGATTTGAAATTACACTTACCAGTTCTGAAGATTTGTTGGTATGTGCCGACAACGCCAATTTGTGGAGGAAACTTCTGTGTAGCAATTCAGGAGTAGTCACCGACTCAGGAAGGAGACACGGTAGAGCAGGAGCTTTTGATGTCAAACACTGATGGTTTATTTGGAGTTACGGCCGGAGGATTCACATCACAAGTCACAGCAGTCACGGTGAGACTGCACGGGAGAGTTGCCACGTCAAATTCTGAAGTGCCTCTATCTCGTTAGCCCATTTAACTGGTTTCACAGAGAGTGATCAACATATTTTGATAAGATATTTTAGACAGTTGGGCACACTGTGTCACTTGCATCCGTCACTTATGGCCTCGAAGATTTCATACCTTGGAGTCCACAAACAACAAAGAAGGAAGTGTCCCAGTGCACCCACAACAACAGACCATCTGTGACCTAGTGTTGACCGGTCACAGAATGGGAACAATAACTTTATGGCTGAAGCAGCCTATGTCCTTAAAGGAGATAAACAGACGTCAGGGTTAGTCATGCACGTCATATCTAGGAGTCGAGGACAATTATTTCCCTAACAGTGTGCACGTGTGAATGCTTCTGTGTGCACGTGTGAATGCTTCTGTGTGCACGTGTGAATGCTTCTGTGTGCACGTGTGAATGCTTCTGTGTGCACGTGTCTCCTGTACACCAGAACATACCAAGACAAAACAAGTCATCCAAAAGTCATCTGAATGTACCTGTAGTAAAACCACACGTTTAGAAAAGCCCTGTTTGGTCTGGGTTAACAATGTTTTAACAAATGGAATAAAAGGGAAAGTAATTAAAATACGTTTAAAAACGTTAGGGGGAAAGGAGAGAGACCATTACACCCATTTAAAAAGACTAAGGTTAAGGGTTAGGGTTAGGCATGTGTTGGTTAGGTTAAGTCTCCAGGAAATTAGACTTATGGGGACAAATTGGAGGTCTCCATGAGGGGAGTCATTAATTTTAGGGTGAAGACTTGGTTAGGGTTAGGATTAGGGTTAGGGTTAGGGTTAGGGTTAGGATAAGTCTCCAGGAAATTCATTTAAGTCAATGTAATGTCCCCTGAAGTGATGTATACATGGTATGTGTGAGTGTGTGTGTGTGTGTGTGTGTGTGTGTGTGAGTGAAAAATCTGACAACACTTTGAAATATTTCCCTTGTTTATTATCAGCAATTATTCAAATACATAAAAACAAACGGTAGGAAAAGAAACTCGAGAGACTTTTCCACGAGTTTAAACATCGCTTTCGTCTCGCCCACATTCACGCCTCCAGATCTTTTTCTTTTTTTTTGCTCAACATGTTGTGCAGTAAAAAAAGGAAACACGTTATGGTACATGAACAATAAATTAAAAAAAGAAATATTTAGCACTTTATTTACAACTCATATTCCAAGAGAGAGAAACGAAACATTCCTTCAACTTACGAGCAACAAACTCCACAGAATATTAAACGTTTCAACGACGTCTCGGACGGATAATAAATAACTCTGTTGGCTTTCAGCTTCAAAACACATGCCGACCAACCAATGAGACGCTGCCGACCAACCAATGAGACGATGCCGACCAACCAATGAGACGATGCCGACCAACCAATGAGACGCTGCCGACCAACCAATGAGACGATGCCGATCAACCAATGAGACGATGCCGATCAACCAATGAGACGATGCCGATCAACCAATGAAACGATGCCGATCGATGCCGATCAACCAATGAGACGATGCCGATCAACCAATGAGACGATGCCGATCAACCAATGAAACACATGCCGATCAACCAATGAAACGATGCCGATCAACCAATGAAACGATGCCGATCGATGCCGATCAACCAATGAGACGATGCCGACCAACCAATGAGACGATGCCGATCAACCAATGAGACGATGCCGATCAACCAATGAGACGATGCCGATCAACCAATGAGACGATGCCGACCAACCAATGAGACGATGCCGATCAACCAATGAGACGATTCCCCTGAACTGAGCTGATCAGGAAACATCGCTATCAAAAAGAAAACTACATGTTTGAAAATAATATGAATAATTGATACTTTTGTAAACAACAACCTGATGGATCATCAATGTGGATTATTTAATTATGAATAAAATACTAACATTGTTAAAGTTATTGTTAGTAATTGGAAACCCCTTCAGACTGGAGGACATGTGAATGAAACCACGATGACGGCCTTACGATGACGTGTGTTGTCAAAGAAGTTCCCTGTTATTGACCAGATGTAAAAAACCAAGGCGATATTTATGATATTTACAGAGTTACATTGTATTAGTGGAGGCTGTGGCGCAGTGGGTTGGTGTTGGGATCAGGGGAGCACAGGTTCAAACCCCACTGCAGTCAGCATGTCGTTGTGTCCCTGAGACTCTTCACTCCAAAGTGCTCTCAGTACGTGAGTCGCTTTGGATAAAAGCGCCTAACAAGTCACATGTAATCAGTTAAACACTCAGTGCCAGGAAAATGTTGAAATTCGTTACATGTCAAGTGCAGTTTGCCAAAGATAGCAGAGGATCGTCTGCATGAAGTTACACTTTATAGAATTCAACTGGCTCAATTCTGAGCACATGATGTATGAGCATGTAGAGGGTGCCGAGTATATACTAGTGTGTACAGAATGCACACAGTATTATTCAATAAGAATGAGAGAGTTTGATTCTGTCTCATGTTCTATTTCCTGCGGCTTCTACACCTCACTATGAAATGATTTCCATCAGGTCTTCTTTTGAGCTTCAGGGTTTCACACTGGAAGGGCTTCTGTGTTCACAATGACCTCAAGTAAAGGATCATGAAGCCACAGTGGACCAATCGTCAGAGAATAGATCAGGCAGAGTTTAGGCTGTACAAACTAGAAAGGTCGAAGTGGAGACAGAGAGAGAGTTCTATGTACATCGAGTCCCGTCGCTTCACACGTAATAGAAGAAACATATTAACAAACGTTGTTGTTTGCAAAAAAAGTTCTACTCATTTACATTTCTAGCACAAGACTGTACGCCATGTTGTTCTGAGAGGCAGTTTGCTATGGCCGAGCTAAGTACATTTCATGCTGCACTAATATAGTGCACAGTGATGCCTGGAGGAAGGAGGCAGGCAGACGTGAGGAGTCGTGACCCAGGCCTCCGTCATATCAACGAGACGACGAATCACAACGTCCCACCAGAACAAACAGACACAAGTTGTGCTTTCAGGACAAACGTCTTGGTGGAGTTCTTCTCCGAGGACCGAGGTGCGGATGCTTCCGGCAGGAGAAGAAGAAGATGGCAGCGAAGGCAGACACTTCCAGAAGAAGATAAAAGAGTTCATGAAGGCTCTCGTGAAATAAAAAGTATCAAAATGGGAAATGAAAAAAGAGGAAGGGGAACGTCAAGGCTTCTGATGGACTCTGGCTTCTGAGGCTCCTCTTCGCTCAGAGTCGTCTCCCGTGAGAAGGAGGCGCTCGGTGGCGCCTGACTTTAAAGGTCTCCTATTCTACTGTTTCTCATTCCTTTATCACAGCTCTCAGAGAGATCTAGAGCCTGTCTCTGATTGGCTGGAACACCAAACAGATCATTGCAGCATTACCCATAACCCCCTCTGTTTCAGCCCTGTTTCCAAAGTGCTGATTCTCTGTCTGTTACTTCAGATGAAAACAAGGAGCCCCTCCCCCACGCCCCTCTGAGAGACATTTGGTTACAAAGAACTCAATGGAGCTCTAGAGGAGATTCAGGTGATAAGGGGGGGGGGGGGGGTACCTTGGTTGCGTGATGGGGCTAATGGTTACACAAGACAACACATCGTGATGACATCATCAAGTGGCCCAAAATCTGATCAGCTCATTTTTCAGACAGGTTTTTATAGAAATGGATCAAAAAGAGAGAAATCTTTGTTCCTGAAACTTTCAGAGCTCTTTCCACAGAGGGGACACATGTTGATGTAGAAGAGACATGAAGAAGAGGGGACACATGTTGATGTAGAAGAGACATGAAGAAGAGGGGACACATGTTGATGTAGAAGAGACATGAAGAAGAGGGACACATGTTGGATGTATAAGAGACCTGAAAGAAGGGGACACTGTTGATGTAGAAGAGACATGAAGAAGAGGGGACACATGTTGATGTAGAAGAGACATGAAGAAGAGGGGACACATGTGATGTAGAACGAGAGACATGGAAGAAGAGGGACACATGTTGATGTAGAAGATACCGAAGAAGAGGGGACAATGTTTGATGTAGAGAGACATGGGTGACACTGTTGATGTAGACAGAGAAGAAGAAGAGGGACACATGTTGATGTAGAAGAGGACATGGCAGAAGAGGGGACACATGTTGATGTAGAAGAGACATGAGAAGAGGGGACACATGTTGATGTAGAAGAGACATGAGAAGAGGGGGACACATGTTTGATGTAGAAGAGACATGACGAAGAGGGGACACATGTTGATGTAGAAGAGACATGAAGAGAGGGGGACACATGTTGATGTAGAAGAGACATGAAGAAGAGGGGACACATGTTGATGTAGAAGAGACATGAAGAAGAGGGGACACATGTTATGTGTAGAAGAGACATGAAGAAGAGGGGACACATGTTGATGTAGAAGAGACATGAAGAAGAGGGGACACATGTTGATGCTAGAAGAGACATGAAGAAGAGGGGACACATGTTGATGTAGAAGAGACATGAAGAAGAGGGGACACATGTTTTGATGTAGAAAGAGACATGAAGAAGATGGGGACACATGTTGATGTAGAAGAGACATGAAGAAGAGGGGACACATGTTGATGTAGAGAGACAGGAAGAAGAGGGACCATGTATGTAGAAGAGACTGGAGAAGACGGGGCCACATGTTGATGTAGAGACATAAGAAGAGGGGACACATGTTGATGTAGAATGAGACATGAAGAAGAGGGGAACACATGTTGATGTAGAAGGAGACATGAAGAAGAGGGACACATGTTGATGTAGAAGAGACATGAAGAAGAGGGGACACATGTTGATGTAGAAGAGACATGAAGAAGAGGGGACACATGTTGATGTAGAAGAGACATGAAGAAGAGGGGACACATGTCGATGTAGATGAGACATGAAGAAGAGGGGACACATGTTGATGAAGGAGAGACATGAAGAAGAGGGGACACATGTTGATGTAGGAGAGACATGAAGAAGAGGGGACACATGTTGATGTAGGAGAGACATGGAGAAGTGGATGTTGTACAATAGGAGACCTTTAAGACGTCCACAGGACACAGTTTGTGCCTCAGGGACAGAGAACCGTCTACATGTCGGCGTCTCCGTCGTACGCCAGCGTCAGAGGCTTCAGCCTGTTGTTCATCTGACGCCGCTGAGGCTTCTTTGGCTTCTTGCTGCGGAGAAACCAAAGAAGAAGAAGTTCAGAGAGTCTGCCCCCTGCCGGGTGGAAGCCGGCGTGAAGCTGAGTTTGAGATGGTGCAAAATGAAGGAGTGGAAACATGAGAATAATGTGTCGACCAGCAGGTGGCGCCAGAGGAAAGGTAATCACATGTCAACACGCAGGGAGAGAAACTGAGGCTGTGAAACACGTGCATCCGGCTATTTGGGATTGGCTTTAGAGTCACATGTATTTTATTATTATTATTGTGTTTTATTTACAATGAAAACATGCCGTTTGTTTTTAGTTAGTGAAACATTTTCTTGTACTTAAATATTAAAATATTAAATATTGTCAATTTGATCGTATTCTTAATTTATTTATGGTAACAATTGAAGGTATTTTGGCGGTGGTGGCGAAGTCGGGACTTGGCTTGGCAACTGGAAGGTCACCAGTTCAAGTCCCGGCAAGACCAAGTGCTACCGAGGTGTCCCTGAGCAAGGCACCGTTCCCTACACTGCTCCCCGGGCGCTGTTCAAAATGAACAATTGAAGGTAATATATTTTGACTGTTTGGGTTCCAGGTGTGTGAGTTGTGCAGGATGGTTCCAGGTGTGTGAGTTGTGCAGGATGGTTCCAGGTGTGTGAGTTGTGCAGGATGGATCCAGGTGTGTGAGTTGTGCAGGATGGTTCCAGGTGTGTGAGTTGTGCAGGATGGTTCCAGGTGTGTGAGTTGTGCTGGATGGTTCCAGGTGTGTGAGTTGTGCAGGATGGTTCCAGGTGTGTGAGTTGTGCAGGATGGATCCAGGTGTGTGAGTTGTGCAGGATGGTTCCAGGTGTGTGAGTTGTGCAGGATGGTTCCAGGTGTGTGAGTTGTGCTGGATGGTTCCAGGTGTGTGAGTTGTGCAGGATGGTTCCAGGTGTGTGAGTTGTGCTGGATGGTTCCAGGTGTGTGAGTTGTGCAGGATGGTTCCAGGTGTGTGAGTTGTGCAGGATGGATCTAACTCTCACCTGCAGCAATGATCCTCTGAATGAGGCACGGATTCATTTAGGCACTAATGGAGGTGAGGCAAAGAGAGGTGAAGAAGTGAAGTCTAAGTGATGAGGGTCTCAAAGGAGGAGGGGGGGGGGAGGGGGGGGGGGGGGAGGGGGGGAGGGGGGGGTTGTTGTAGCAGCGCCTCAAGATGTAGGTGTTGTTGTTGTTGGTGGTCGTGCTCCTCTCTCTGGCAGGCGGGGCAGGTGTAGGGCAGGAGAGGGGGTCCACCCAGAACCCACCTCTGATGGAGGCTTTGAGCCCGACGGGCAGATAAAGCAACCACAGCTATAACTGCGGTGATAAAGGAATGAAATGAAAGGAAGAGGAAATTAATTGAAAGCTGTGATGAAATGGAGGTTTCATCTCTCTTTTTTTCAGATTTTTATCTTTTCTTCACGAATTTACTTTAAATAAATTCAGTTTCTTTCAGAATGCTGATTTTATCAAGGAGTTATTGACTGTTTCCCCAGAATTCAGATTTTTTTCAGAATGCTGTTTTCGTCCAATAATTATAATTGTTAAAAATAATTTTGAATTTTCAAGGTTTCTGAATTTTCAAGGTTTCTGAATTTTCAAGGTTTCTGAATTTTTTTTCAGTCATTTTTCTCAGATTCAGACTTTGACTTCTGCCGAGTGCAGAGATGCAGAGATGCAGAGATGCAGAGATGCACTGATGCAGAGATGCAGAGATGCAGAAATGCACTGATGGCATCCTGATCATTCATCTTACATTTGATTTGTGTTCATCTTGAAGTCTCAAAACAATGACTCCTTCATTCTGACCTCCATGACATCACTGACTGCAGGTTGATGAAACATGCATGATGAATGATGAAGTGATGAAGAGTAGAAGTACAGACAGACGGTTATATCATAATATAAGTGTTGGTACGTTACCATGCTAAATACGTCATGGAGATGATGAAGACGAGCAAAACAAACGCTCCTGCTGCTACTCCGTACACCCAGGTCTTCATTTTCCCATCTGTAGGAGACACACACACACACACACACACACACACACACACACACAGCACACACACACACACACCCACACACACACACACACACACAGAGCACCAAACACACACACACACACACACACCACACACCTCACACAGCAGTCAACAACACACACACAACACACCACACACACACCACCCACTAACACATTACATATACTGTAGGAATACCATGTCTGGCGTGCAGGTTGCCCCTGTTCTAACCTGAAGGGGGCAGTAGAAGAGTTACACATAAGTGAGGATGTGTTGTCCATATTTAGTAACTGAATTATCTTCATCAACACCACACCCACACACACACAACAAACACACACCACACACATCACACACACACACACACACACACCACACCACACAAACACACACACACACACTCACACACACACACAACACACTCACAACACACACACACACACACACACACACACACACACCAGAAACTGATTTAACACCAGTTTAAAATGTGTTATTGTGTTATTTAACACATCTATAAATACAAGTCTTCATCACACTGTCACATATATGTATTACTGTATTTAATTTTACATTTTATTAAATAAAAAATATGTTTACATTAAATACCATATTATCATAAATGTATTCATTTATTTTGTATTTATTTATTTGAAAAAAGAGCAACTGTCACTGAGCAACATTTCCCCCCAGGATAAATAAAGTCATCTTATATTATATGAGTGTTTAGTTCTTTACACATTTTAGTTATTTCAATTAGCGCTATATTATAGAAGATTATTTGATTAGAACATATTAAAATAAAGCTTTTCAGGAACAGAAATGCCGTTTTTTAAATTAAAATTTCTTCCACTGTTATAAACCAAAACTAAAGATTTCATTTGATTTTTTATTTCCTATTTGATTTGCCCCTTTTTTCCTTCTGTGTTGTTTCTTTCTTTCCCACCATTTGCTTTTCTCTTTCCTCTCATTGTTTCAACATCCTGTATTTCTATCCTTTTGTTGTTATTCTGGATGTTCTCCCCCCCCCTCATTATGAACTCATTATTAACTCATTATGAACTCATTCAATTCCCCGTTTCTCCTGTTTCTCTCATTTTCACTTCTTTTCCCATTATTTCCCTTTTTGTATTTCTCCTCCTTTCTTCCATTCCTTCCTCCCTTCACTCTAATACCCCCCCCCCCCCCTCATTCTTTTATAGCTGAGTTAGCAATCATTCTGTGTTCTCAGCAATTACACACATTTCCACAAATTGCATTAGTTTGAATATATTGTAATGGAGTTCAGGCTTAATGAGATTTCCTTCGGTGGGAGGCAGGTCATTTTCTCAAATTACAATAAACATTACATCAACAGTTATAGGATCATTCTTAAAGCTGTTTTATTTTGAAGATATTGTATTTTTACCCTACAGAAGTAATACAATACATTATTTACTGTCTAAACTTGATTCTTATTTATATTTTTGATTCCTTCCCTTCCATTTTTTACATTATTATGAAGTTAATATGTGTTCAGCATGATTACACACATTGTGTGAGGTCAACTCACAAAATGTGTGTGTATGTTTGTTTTTATACCCTTCTGAGGACCGGTCATTGGAAAAACAACCCATTCTGTGAGGACATTTATGTTTTGTGTGCTGTTGTGACCTGATGGAATATACTTCAACATATTTTGGGACATTAGTGTTTTCTCCCATGTTACCTGGTCCAAAGGGCTGCAGGAACCAGGTGCGTCCCCCTCTGCCCGGGGAGCTGGCTTCAGGCAGGGTGGGGTTGAAACCCCGGATCGTCTTCACGTCGGCCCGGTTGTCTCCGGCCGTCGGGATCTCCAGCACCGGGATTACCGTGCACTGATCCAGGACCCCGTCAGAGGTCATGACCTCGGTGTAGCCGTCCTCACAGCCGCACACCCCCGCCTGGATAAGGGAGGAGGAGGATAGGGAGGTTAAACACAAAGATAAAACTGACTTATAACTCGTAAAACATCTGCAGTTACTTTAAAGTTGCGATGCAGTCATTCATGTTCTTTTTCCTAAAATACATGAATGTGAAACTAAATTAAGGTATTATAAAAGGCAAGACATGTTATTGCATTTTAAAAATAATATCCTAATTTTACACACATTTCCAAGTTTACCAGCCTCTTGACATTTAGCCCACTGTTTTTAGCTGGACTCTTTATGTTTCACTTTACATCTATTTAAGATTACAGAGCAATAATGAAGCCAATACATACATACTAGGGCTGTCAAGTTAACGCCTTAATAACGCGTTAACGCAAAATAAATTAACGCCATTAATTATTTTAACGCGATTAACGCATGTGTATTTTTTGTCCTCGGCCGCCCCGTAGTTTTAGAGCGCATCGAGTTTAAAATACCATCTACAAGCTGATGCTGACAGCCCCGCTCCTGCTGCCCGCTTGGACCACACTTCCACGCTCACCGGCACCGACTGGCCATCGGGAGGACCGGGAGGGTGTGTGTGTGTGTGTGGCTCGAGCGAGCGAGAGAGAGACCGTAGGCAAGGCAAGTTTATTTATAGAGCACTTTTCAACACAAGGCAATTCAAAGTGCTTTACAACAAATGAAAGATATTAAGAAAATGGCATTTAAAATCAGTCATTAAAAAGAAAAGCTAATAAAATAAACATTAAAATAAAAAATACATGGATGAAAGTTACAGTGCAGTCTAAGATATGAATAGTTCAATTAAAAGCAGCGGCAAAAAGAAAAGTCTTCTTGCTGGATTTGAAAGTAGTCAGAGTTGCAGCGGACCTGCAGGTTTCTGGGAGTTTGTTCCAGATGGAGCATAATAATTGAACGCTGCTTCTCCATGTTTAGTTCTGACTCTGGGGACAGAAAGCTGACCAGTCCCTGAAGACCTGAGAGATCTGGATGCTTCATCATTTAGCAGGAGGTCACAAATGTATTTTGGGCCTAAACCATTAAAAGCTTTATAAACCAGCAGCAGTATTTAGAAATCTATTCTTTGACACACAGGAAGCCAGTGTAAAGACTTCAGAACAGGAGTGATCCACTTTCTTAGTGTTAGTGAGGAACCAGTGTAAAGACTTCAGAACAGGAGTGATGTGATCCACTTTCTTAGTGTCAGTGAGGACTCGAGCAGCGGCGTTCTGAATCAGCTGCAGCTTCCGAATAGATGTTTTAGTGAGACCTGTGAAGACACCATTGCAGTAGTCCAGTCTACTGAAGATAAAAGCATGGACAAGTTTTTCCAAATCTTGCTGTGACATTAGTCTTTTAATCCTAGATATGTTCTTTAGGTGATAGTAGGCTGATTTAGTAACTGTTTTAATGTGACTGTTGAAACTCAGGTCAAGTCCATGACTACACCTAGATTTCCTGGCTCTGTTGTTTGAACATTGCAGACTGAAGCTCAGCGCTAACTTTTATACGTTCTGCCTTGGCTCCAAAAACCATTACCTCAGTTTTATCTTTGTTTAATTGGAGAAAGTTCTGACCCATCCAGTCATTGATTTGTTCAATGCACTTACTCAGTGTTTGAATTGGAGCATAGTCTCCTGTTGAAACTGTTACGTAAATGTGTGTGTCATCTGCATAGCTATGGTAACTTATTTTGTTGTTTTTCATTATCTGAGCCAGTGGTAGCATGTAGATGTTAAAGAGAAGAGGCCCCAAGATGGAGCCTTGAGGAACCCCACATGTCATATGTGAGAGA
>CADEHL010000695.1:0-26112 GCA_902827135.1 Harpagifer antarcticus
GGACTAGAAGGTGAAGGACTGGAAGGTGAAGGACTAGAAGGTGAAGGACTTGAAGGTGAAGGACTTGAAGGTGAAGGACTGGAAGGTGAAGGACTAGAAGGTGAAGGACTTGAAGGTGAAGGACTGGAAGGTGAAGGACTGGAAGGTGAAGGACTAG
The DNA here is from genome assembly GCA_902827135.1 of Harpagifer antarcticus. NCBI lineage: Eukaryota > Metazoa > Chordata > Actinopteri > Perciformes > Harpagiferidae > Harpagifer > Harpagifer antarcticus. Next base: position 158 of record CADEHL010000695.1, read on the forward strand.
AAGGTGAAGGACTTTGAAGGTGAAGGACTTGAAGGTGAAGAGGGAAGTGAAGGACTAGAAGGTGAAGGACTTGAAGGTGAAGGACTGAAGGTGAAGGACTGGAAGGTGAAGGACTTGAAGGTGAAGGACTTGAAGGTGAAGGACTGGAAGGTGAAGGACTAGAAGGTGAAGGACTGGAAGGTGAAGGACTTGAAGGTGAAGGACTGAAGGTGAAGGACTGGAAGGTGAAGGACTAGAAGGTGAAGGACTTGAAGGTGAAGGACTGGAAGGTGAAGGACTGGAAGGTGAAGGACTAGAAGGTGAAGGACTTGAAGGTGAAGGACTTGAAGGTGAAGGACTGGAAGGTGAAGGACTAGAAGGTGAAGGACTTGAAGGTGAAGGGACTGGAAGGTGAAGGACTAGAAGGTGAAGGACTTGAAGGTGAAGGACTGGAGGTGAAGGACTGGAAGGTGAGGTGAAGGACTTGAAGGGAAGGACTGGAAGGTGAAGGACTAGAAGGTGAAGGACTGGAAGGTGAAGGACTTGAAGGTGAAGGACTTGAAGGTGAAGGACTGGAAGGTGAAGGACTAGTTTGTGAAAAGGACTGGAAGGTGAGGACTGGAAGGTGAAGGACTAGAAGGGAAGGACTGGAAGGTGAAGGACTAGAAGGTGAAGGACTGGAAGGTGAAGGACTTGAAGGTGAAGGACTGGAAGGTGAAGGACTAGAAGGTGAAGGACTTGAAGGTGAAGGACTAGAAGGTGAAGGACTAGTTTGTGAAGGACTGGAAGGTGAAGGACTAGTTTGTGAAAAGGACTGGAAGGTGAAGGACTAGTTTGTGAAAAGGACTGGAAGGTGAAGGACTAGCAGGTGAAGGACTGGAAGGTGAAGGACTTGAAGGTGAAGGACTTGAAGGTGAAGGACTGGAAGGTGAAGGACTAGTTTGTGAAAAGGACTGGAAGGTGAAGGACTAGTTTGTGAAAAGGACTGGAAGGTGAAGGACTAGCAGGTGAAGGACTAGTTTGTGAAAAGGACTGGAAGGTGAAGGACTAGCAGGTGAAGGACTGGAAGGTGAAGGACTTGAAGGTGAAGGACTTGAAGGTGAAGGACTGGAAGGTGAAGGACTAGTTTGTGAAAAGGACTAGAAGGTGAAGGACTGGAAGGTGAAGGACTGGAAGGTGAAGGACTTGAAGGTGAAGGACTTGAAGGTGAAGGACTGGAAGGTGAAGGACTAGTTTGTGAAAAGGACTGGAAGGTGAAGGACTAGTTTGTGAAAAGGACTGGAAGGTGAAGGACTAGCAGGTGAAGGACTGGAAGGTGAAGGACTTGAAGGTGAAGGACTTGAAGGTGAAGGACTGGAAGGTGAAGGACTAGTTTGTGAAAAGGACTAGAAGGTGAAGGACTGGAAGGTGAAGGACTGGAAGGTGAAGGACTAGCAGGTGAAGGACTGGAAGGTGAAGGACTTGAAGGTGAAGGACTAGTTTGTGAAAAGGACTGGAAGGTGAAGGACTAGTTTGTGAAAAGGACTTGAAGGTGAAGGACTAGTTTGTGAAAAGGACTGGAAGGTGAAGGACTAGTTTGTGAAGGACTAGAAGGTGAAGGACTTGAAGGTGAAGGACTGGAAGGTGAAGGACTAGAAGGTGAAGGACTGGAAGGTGAAGGACTTGAAGGTGAAGGACTTGAAGGTGAAGGACTGGAAGGTGAAGGACTAGTTTGTGAAAAGGACTGGAAGGTGAAGGACTTGAAGGTGAAGGACTGGTTCGTGAAAAGGACTTGAAGGTGGAGGACTGGAAGGTGGAGGACTGGAAGGTGGAGGACTGGAAGGTGAAGGACTGGGTTTAGAAAGACGTTAAGGAAGAGGAAAGACTGGATGGTATCTCCAAATATGGATCTGAAGGTTATTTAAAATCTAGAATGATGATCCTATGCAGAGATTTAGTTTAAGGTTTGAGTCGCTGTAGTTTGGTAACTCAAACCACATCACAAAGCTCTCCTGTGTTTACCTGTGCAGGTGAACTCCTCCCTGCCAGTAGTGGACAACAAGGGGGTGAAGACACCTGCTCACATCCAGCTGAAACTGAAGAAACTACAGGTACACACACACACACACACACACACACACACACACACACACACACACACACACACACACCCACACACACACACACCCACACACACACCCACACACACACACATACACACGTGTTCACTTGCAATCATTCACGGTGCTGTAGTTCCTTTATAGCCCAACATTAGCCTCCTTTAGCTTAGCGGTGGTGACGTGAAGTCATGTGACCGTGCTGTAGTTCCTTTATAGCCCAACATTAGCCACCTTTAGCTTAGCGGTGGTGACGTGAAGTCATGTGACCGTGCTGTTCCTTTATAGCTCAACATTAGCCACCTTTAGCTTAGCGGTGGTGACGTGAAGTCATGTGACCGTGCTGTAGTTCCTTTATAGCCCAACATTAGCCACCTTTAGCTTAGCGGTGGTGACGTGAAGTCATGTGACCGTTGCTGTAGTTCCTTTATAGCTCAACATTAGCCACTTTTAGCTTAGCGGTGGTGACGTGAAGTCATGTGACCGTGCTGTAGTTCCTTTATAGCCCAACATTAGCCTCCTTTAGCTTAGCGGTGGTGACGTGAAGTCATGTGACCGTGCTGTAGTTCCTTTATAGCCCAACATTAGCCTCCTTTAGCTTAGCGGTGGTGACGTGAAGTCATGTGACCGTGCTGTAGTTCCTTTATAGCCCAACATTAGCCACCTTTAGCTTAGCGGTGGTGACGTGAAGTCATGTGACCGTGCTGTTCCTTTATAGCTCAACATTAGCCACCTTTAGCTTAGCGGTGGTGACGTGAAGTCATGTGACCGTGCTGTAGTTCCTTTATAGCCCAACATTAGCCACCTTTAGCTTAGTGGTGGTGACGTGAAGTCATGTGACCGTGCTGTAGTTCCTTTATAGCTCAACATTAGCCACTTTTAGCTTAGCGGTGGTGACGTGAAGTCATGTGACCGTGCTGTAGTTCCTTTATAGCTCAACATTAGCCACTTTTAGCTTAGCGGTGGTGACGTGAAGTCATGTGACCGTGCTGTAGTTCCTTTATAGCCCAACATTAGCCACCTTTAGCTTAGTGGTGGTGACGTGAAGTCATGTGACCGTGCTGTAGTTCCTTTGTAGCCCAACATTAGCCACCTTTAGCTTAGCGGTGGTGACGTGAAGTCATGTGACCGTGCTGTAGTTCCTTTATAGCCCAACATTAGCCTCCTTTAGCTTAGCGGTGGTGACGTGAAGTCATGTGACCGTGCTGTAGTTCCTTTATAGCCCAACATTAGCCACCTTTAGCTTAGCGGTGGTGACGTGAAGTCATGTGACCGTGCTGTTCCTTTATAGCTCAACATTAGCCACCTTTAGCTTAGCGGTGGTGACGTGAAGTCATGTGACCGTGCTGTAGTTCCTTTATAGCCCAACATTAGCCTCCTTTAGCTTAGCGGTGGTGACGTGAAGTCATGTGACCGTGCTGTAGTTCCTTTATAGCCCAACATTAGCCTCCTTTAGCTTAGCGGTGGTGACGTGAAGTCATGTGACCGTGCTGTAGTACCTTTATAGCCCAACATTAGCCACCTTTAGCTTAGCGGTGGTGACGTGAAGTCATGTGACCGTGCTGTTCCTTTATAGCTCAACATTAGCCACTTTTAGCTTAGCGGTGGTGACGTGAAGTCATGTGACCGTGCTGTAGTTCCTTTATAGCCCAACATTAGCCACCTTTAGCTTAGCGGTGGTGACGTGAAGTCATGTGACCGTGCTGTAGTTCCTTTATAGCTCAACATTAGCCACTTTTAGCTTAGCGGTGGTGACGTGAAGTCATGTGACCGTGCTGTAGTTCCTTTATAGCCCAACATTAGCCTCCTTTAGCTTAGCGGTGGTGACGTGAAGTCATGTGACCGTGCTGTAGTTCCTTTATAGCCCAACATTAGCCTCCTTTAGCTTAGCGGTGGTGACGTGAAGTCATGTGACCGTGCTGTAGTACCTTTATAGCCCAACATTAGCCACCTTTAGCTTAGCGGTGGTGACGTGAAGTCATGTGACCGTGCTGTTCCTTTATAGCTCAACATTAGCCACCTTTAGCTTAGCGGTGGTGACGTGAAGTCATGTGACCGTGCTGTAGTTCCTTTATAGCCCAACATTAGCCACCTTTAGCTTAGTGGTGGTGACGTGAAGTCATGTGACCGTGCTGTAGTTCCTTTATAGCTCAACATTAGCCACTTTTAGCTTAGCGGTGGTGACGTGAAGTCATGTGACCGTGCTGTAGTTCCTTTATAGCTCAACATTAGCCACTTTTAGCTTAGCGGTGGTGACGTGAAGTCATGTGACCGTGCTGTAGTTCCTTTATAGCCCAACATTAGCCACCTTTAGCTTAGTGGTGGTGACGTGAAGTCATGTGACCGTGCTGTAGTTCCTTTGTAGCCCAACATTAGCCACCTTTAGCTTAGCGGTGGTGACGTGAAGTCATGTGACCGTGCTGTAGTTCCTTTGTAGCCCAACATTAGCCACCTTTAGCTTAGCGGTGGTGACGTGAAGTCATGTGACCGTGCTGTAGTTCCTTTATAGCCCAACATTAGCCTCCTTTAGCTTAGCGTTGGTGACGTGAAGTCATGTGACCGTGCTGTTCCTTTATAGCTCAACATTAGCCACTTTTAGCTTAGCGGTGGTGACGTGAAGTCATGTGACCGTGCTGTAGTTCCTTTTATAGCCCAACATTAGCCTCCTTTAGCTTAGCGGTGGTGACGTGAAGTCATGTGACCGTGCTGTAGTTCCTTTATAGCCCAACATTAGCCTCCTTTAGCTTAGCGGTGGTGACGTGAAGTCATGTGACCGTGCTGTAGTTCCTTTGTAGCCCAACATTAGCCACCTTTAGCTTAGCGGTGGTGACGTGAAGTCATGTGACCGTGCTGTAGTTCCTTTATAGGCCATCATTAGCCACCTTTAGCTTAGCGTTGGTGACGTGAAGTCATGTGACCGTGCTGTTCCTTTATAGCTCAACATTAGCCACTTTTAGCTTAGCGGTGGTGACGTGAAGTCATGTGACCGTGCTGTAGTTCCTTTATAGCCCAACATTAGCCTCCTTTAGCTTAGCGGTGGTGACGTGAAGTCATGTGATCGTGCTGTTGTTCCTTAATAGCCCAACATTAGCCTCCTTTAGCTTAGCGTTGGTGACGTGAAGTCATGTGACCGTGCTGTTCCTTTATAGCTCAACATTAGCCACCTTTAGCTTAGCGGTGGTGACGTGAAGTCATGTGACCGTGCTGTAGTTCCTTTATAGCCCAACATTAGCCACCTTTAGCTTAGCGGTGGTGACGTGAAGTCATGTGACCGTGCTGTAGTTCCTTTATAGCTCAACATTAGCCACTTTTAGCTTAGCGGTGGTGACGTGAAGTCATGTGACCGTGCTGTAGTTCCTTTATAGCCCAACATTAGCCTCCTTTAGCTTAGCGGTGGTGACGTGAAGTGATGTGACCGTGCTGTAGTTCCTTTATAGGCCAACATTAGCCACCTTTAGCTTAGCGTTGGTGACGTGAAGTCATGTGACCGTGCTGTTCCTTTATAGCTCAACATTAGCCACTTTAGCTTAGCGGTGGTGACGTGAAGTCATGTGACCGTGCTGTAGTTCCTTTTATAGCCCAACATTAGCCTCCTTTAGCTTAGCGGTGGTGACGTGAAGTCATGTGACCGTGCTGTAGTTCCTTTATAGCCCAACGTTAGCCTCCTTTAGCTTAGCGGTGGTGACGTGAAGTCATGTGATCGTGCTGTTGTTCCTTAATAGCCCAACATTAGCCTCCTTTAGCTTAGCGGTGGTGACGTGAAGTCATGTGATCGTGCTGTTGTTCCTTAATAGCCCAACATTAGCCGCCTTTAGCTTAGCGGTGGTGACGTGAAGTCATGTGACCGTGCTGTAGTTCCTTTATAGGCCAACATTAGCCACCTTTAGCTTAGCGTTGGTGACGTGAAGTCATGTGACCGTGCTGTTCCTTTATAGCTCAACATTAGCCACCGTTAGCTTAGCGGTGGTGATGTGAAGTCATGTGACCGTGCTGTAGTTCCTTTATAGCCCAACATTAGCCTCCTTTAGCTTAGCGGTGGTGACGTGAAGTCATGTGACTGTGCTGTACTTCCTTTATAGCCCAACATTAGCCTCCTTTAGCTTAGCGGTGGTGACGTGAAGTCATGTGACCGTGCTGTACTTCCTTTATAGCCCAACATTAGCCTCCTTTAGCTTAGCGGTGGTGACGTGAAGTCATGTGACCGTGCTGTTGTTCCTTTATAGCCCAACATTAGCCTCCTTTAGCTTAGCGGTGGTGACGTGAAGTCATGTGACCGTGCTGTAGTTCCTTTATAGCCCAACATTAGCCGCCTTTAGCTTAGCGGTGGTGACGTGAAGTCATGTGACCGTGCTGTAGTTCCTTTATAGCCCAACATTAGCCTCCTTTAGCTTAGCGGTGGTGACGTGAAGTGATGTGACCGTGCTGTAGTTCCTTTATAGGCCAACATTAGCCACCTTTAGCTTAGCGTTGGTGACGTGAAGTCATGTGACCGTGCTGTTCCTTTATAGCTCAACATTAGCCACTTTTAGCTTAGCGGTGGTGACGTGAAGTCATGTGACCGTGCTGTAGTTCCTTTTATAGCCCAACATTAGCCTCCTTTAGCTTAGCGGTGGTGACGTGAAGTCATGTGACCGTGCTGTAGTTCCTTTATAGCCCAACGTTAGCCTCCTTTAGCTTAGCGGTGGTGACGTGAAGTCATGTGATCGTGCTGTTGTTCCTTAATAGCCCAACATTAGCCTCCTTTAGCTTAGCGGTGGTGACGTGAAGTCATGTGATCGTGCTGTTGTTCCTTAATAGCCCAACATTAGCCGCCTTTAGCTTAGCGGTGGTGACGTGAAGTCATGTGACCGTGCTGTAGTTCCTTTATAGGCCAACATTAGCCACCTTTAGCTTAGCGTTGGTGACGTGAAGTCATGTGACCGTGCTGTTCCTTTATAGCTCAACATTAGCCACCGTTAGCTTAGCGGTGGTGATGTGAAGTCATGTGACCGTGCTGTAGTTCCTTTATAGCCCAACATTAGCCTCCTTTAGCTTAGCGGTGGTGACGTGAAGTCATGTGACCGTGCTGTACTTCCTTTATAGCCCAACATTAGCCTCCTTTAGCTTAGCGGTGGTGACGTGAAGTCATGTGACCGTGCTGTTGTTCCTTTATAGCCCAACATTAGCCTCCTTTAGCTTAGCGGTGGTGACGTGAAGTCATGTGACCGTGCTGTTGTTCCTTTATAGCCCAACATTAGCCTCCTTTAGCTTAGCGGTGGTGACGTGAAGTCATGTGACCGTGCTGTAGTTCCTTTATAGCCCAACATTAGCCTCCTTTAGCTTAGCGGTGGTGACGTGAAGTCATGTGACCGTGCTGTTGTTCCTTTATAGCCCAACATTAGCCTCCTTTAGCTTAGCGGTGGTGACGTGAAGTCATGTGACCGTGCTGTAGTTCCTTTATAGCCCAACATTAGCCGCCTTTAGCTTAGCGGTGGTGACGTGAAGTCATGTGACCGTGCTGTAGTTCCTTTATAGCCCAACATTAGCCGCCTTTAGCTTAGCGGTGGTGACGTGAAGTCATGTGACTGTGCTGTACTTCCTTTATAGCCCAACATTAGCCTCCTTTAGCTTAGCGGTGGTGACGTGAAGTCATGTGACCGTGCTGTACTTCCTTTATAGCCCAACATTAGCCTCCTTTAGCTTAGCGGTGGTGACGTGAAGTCATGTGACCGTGCTGTTGTTCCTTTATAGCCCAACATTAGCCTCCTTTAGCTTAGCGGTGGTGACGTGAAGTCATGTGACCGTGCTGTAGTTCCTTTATAGCCCAACATTAGCCGCCTTTAGCTTAGCGGTGGTGACGTGAAGTCATGTGACCGTGCTGTAGTTCCTTTATAGTCCAACATTAGCTTTTTACTTCAGAAATCATAAAGTGGTGTTAACATGTGGAGATTATCCTGCTGAACTAAACGTGTATTTATCATAAACGTTTGTTTGACACAGAGATTATTTTCTGACATACTCTCATGGAGAAATCCCATTGGATCAGGGAGATGCTGCCTTCAGGGTCCAACACAGAAATACAACATCCCTGCACCATTTGTATTCAGTCTCATAAAGATAAGTTATCTCCAGGTGTGATGGAGCGATTTCACCGGGTTACTCTCAGTTTGTCTCCGGTGTGGTTCAGCTGCAGGACGAGCGTCTGTCCGTCGTCGCCAGAGATAACCGGCTGCTGGCGTCCAAGCTGGCAAATATCGTCTGCTCCAAAGGTCTGGTGGACCATCAGAACCAGTACCACCTGAGGAGGTGAGAACAACAAACTCATGGCATGGTATGGCCACATATAGCTATATGTTATCTTTTAGATAAAAAAGATCATTTTAAACAGTGAAAAATCAGCTCCACTGAGTCAGGTGTTCTGTTTTCAATAATGACCTTCTCGCTGAACACTACTGAACAACCTCTGAAATGTCCAAATGAAATCAGAATCATGTACTCAACTAACCCGTGTAATGATGTCATGTCTGTTATGTAGCACCTCGTGAAGTCATAGCTTACCCTGCCATGTGATCTCACACAATGTCATGAAACATTACGTCCTTTATCACAGCCGGAGTTTGACCAACAGTAACTCCTTATTTATATCCTCTGACTCTGTGATCTGTTAGTGGGGTTTCCTCTCACTCTTTATCTCTCCTCTGAGCTCACTCTGTGATCTGTTAGTGGGTTTCCTCTCACTCTTTATCTCTCCTCTGAGCTCACTCTGTGATCTGTTAGTGGGTTTCCTCTCTCTCTTTATCTCTCCTCTGAGCTCACTCTGTGATCTGTTAGTGGGTTTCCTCTCACTCTTTATCTCTCCTCTGAGCTCACTCTGTGATCTGTTAGTGGGGTTTCCTCTCTCTCTTTATCTCTCCTCTGAGCTCACTCTGTGATCTGTTAGTGGGTTTCCTCTCTCTCTTTATCTCTCCTCTGAGCGCACTCTGTGATCTGTTAGTGGGTTTCCTCTCACTCTTTATCTCTCCTCTGAGCTCACTCTTTGATCTGTTAGTGGGTTTCCTCTCACTCTTTATCACTCCTCTGAGCTCACTCTGTGATCTGTTAGTGGGTTTCCTCTCTCTCTTTATCTCTCCTCTGAGCTCACTCTGTGATCTGTTAGTGGGTTTCCTCTCACTCTTTATCTCTCCTCTGAGCTCACTCTGTGATCTGTTAGTGGGGTTTCCTCTCTCTCTTTATCTCTCCTCTGAGTTCACTCTGTGATCTGTTAGTGGGTTTCCTCTCACTCTTTATCTCTCCTCTGAGCTCACTCTGTGATCTGTTAGTGGGTTTCCTCTCACTCTTTATCTCTCCTCTGAGCTCACTCTGTGATCTGTTAGTGGGTTTCCTCTCACTCTTTATCTCTCCTCTGAGCTCACTCTGTGATCTGTTAGTGGGTTTCCTCTCACTCTTTATCTCTCCTCTGAGCTCACTCTGTGATCTGTTAGTGGGGTTTCCTCTCACTCTTCATCACTCCTCTGAGCTCACTCTGTGATCTGTTAGTGGGGTTTCCTCTCTCTCTTTATCACTCCTCTGAGCTCACTCTGTGATCTGTTAGTGGGTTTCCTCTCACTCTTTATCTCTCCTCTGAGCTCACTCTGTGATCTGTTAGTGGGTTTCCTCTCACTCTTTATCTCTCCTCTGAGCTCACTCTTTGATCTGTTAGTGGGGTTTCCTCTCACTCTTTATCTCTCCTCTGAGCTCACTCTGTGATCTGTTAGTGGGGTTTCCTCTCACTCTTTATCTCTCCTCTGAGCTCACTCTTTGATCTGTTAGTGGGGTTTCCTCTCACTCTTTATCTCTCCTCTGAGCTCACTCTTTGATCTGTTAGTGGGGTTTCCTCTCACTCTTTATCTCTCCTCTGAGCTCACTCTTTGATCTGTTAGTGGGTTTCCTCTCACTCTTTATCTCTCCTCTGAGCTCACTCTTTGATCTGTTAGTGGGTTTCCTCTCACTCTTTATCTCTCCTCTGAGCTCACTCTTTGATCTGTTAGTGGGGTTTCTCTCACTCTTTATCTCTCATCTGAGCTCACTCTTTGATCTGTTAGTGGGTTTCCTCTCACTCTTTATCTCTCCTCTGAGCTCACTCTTTGATCTGTTAGTGGGGTTTCCTCTCACTCTTTATCTCTCCTCTGAGCTCACTCTTTGATCTGTTAGTGGGTTTCCTCTCTCTCTTTATCTCTCCTCTGAACTCACTCTTTGATCTGTTAGTGGGGTTTCCTCTCACTCTTTATCTCTCCTCTGAGCTCACTCTGTGATCTGTTAGTGGGTTTCCTCTCACTCTTTATCTCTCCTCTGAGCTCACTCTTTGATCTGTTAGTGGGTTTTCCTCTCTCTCTTTATCTCTCCTCTGAGCTCACTCTTTGATCTGTTAGTGGGGTTTCCTCTCACTCTTTATCTCTCCTCTGAGCTCACTCTGTGATCTGTTAGTGGGTTTCCTCTCACTCTTTATCTCTCCTCTGAGCTCACTCTTTGATCTGTTAGTGGGTTTCCTCTCTCTCTTTATCTCTCCTCTGAGCTCACTCTTTGATCTGTTAAGGTGGGGTTTCCTCTCACTCTTTATCTCTCCTCTGAGCTCACTCTGTGATCTGTTAGTGGGGTTTCCTCTCACTCTTTATCTCTCCTCTGAGCTCACTCTGTGATCTGTTAGTGGGTTTCCTCTCACTCTTTATCTCTCCTCTGAGCTCACTCTTTGATCTGTTAGTGGGGTTTCCTCTCTCTCTTTATCTCTCCTCTGAGCTCACTCTTTGATCTGTTAGTGGGTTTCCTCTCACTCTTTATCTCTCCTCTGAGCTCACTCTTTGATCTGTTAGTGGGTTTCCTCTCTCTCTTTATCTCTCCTCTGAGCTCACTCTGTGATCTGTTAGTGGGGTTTCCTCTCTCTCTTATCTCTCCTCTGAGCTCACTCTGTGATCTGTTAGTTGGGTTTCCTCTCACTCTTTATCTCTCCTCTGAGCTCACTCTGTGATCTGTTAGTGGGGTTTCCTCTCACTCTTTATCTCTCCTCTGAGCTCACTCTTTGATCTGTTAGTGGGTTCCTCTCTCTCTTTATCTCTCCTCTGAGCTCACTCTGTGATCTGTTAGTGGGGTTTCCTCTCACTCTTTATCTCTCCTCTGAGCTCACTCTGTGATCTGTTAGTGGGTTTCCTCTCACTCTTTATCTCTCCTCTGAGCTCACTCTTTGATCTGTTAGTGGGGTTTCCTCTCTCTCTTTATCTCTCCTCTGAGCTCACTCTTTGATCTGTTAGTGGGTTTCCTCTCACTCTTTATCTCTCCTCTGAGCTCACTCTGTGATCTGTTAATGGGTTTCCTCTCACTCTTTATCTCTCCTCTGAGCTCACTCTTTGATCTGTTAGTGGGTTTCCTCTCACTCTTTATCTCTCCTCTGAGCTCACTCTGTGATCTGTTAGTGGGGTTTCCTCTCACTCTTATCTCTCCTCTGAGCTCACTCTGTGATCTGTTAGTGGGGTTTCCTCTCTCTCTTTATCTCTCCTCTGAGCTCACTCTGTGATCTGTTAGTGGGGTTTCCTCTCACTCTTTATCTCTCCTCTGTGCTCACTCTGTGATCTGTTAGTGGGGTTTCCTCTCACTCTTTATCTCTCCTCTGAGCTCACTCTTTGATCTGTTAGTGGGGTTTCCTCTCTCTCTTTATCTCTCCTCTGAGCTCACTCTGTGATATGTTAGTGGGGTTTCCTCTCACTCTTTATCTCTCCTCTGAGCTCACTCTGTGATCTGTTAGTGGGGTTTCCTCTCACTCTTTATCTCTCCTCTGAGCTCACTCTTTGATCTGTTAGTGGGTTTCCTCTCACTCTTTATCTCTCCTCTGAGCTCACTCTGGTGATCTCTGTTAGTGGGTTTCTCTCTCTCTCTCTTATCTCTCCTCTGAGCTCACTCTGTGATCTGTTAGTTGGGTTTCCTCTCACTCTTTATCTCTCTCTGAGCTCACTCCTTTGATCTGTTAGTGGGTTTCCTCTCACTCTTATCTCTCCTCTGAGCTCACTCTGTGATCTGTTAGTGGGGTTTCCTCTCACTCTTTATCTCTCCTCTGAGCGCACTCTTTGATCTGTTAGTGGGGTTTCCTCTCACGCTTTATCTCCGCTCCTCTGAGCTCACTCTTTGATCCTTGTTATGGGGTTTCCTCTCACTCTTTATCCTCTCCTCTGAGTCACTCTTTGATCTGTTAGTGGGGTTTCCTCTCACTCTTTATCTCTCCTCTGAGCTCACTCTGTGATCTGTTAGTGGGTTTCCTCTCACTCTTCATCTCTCCTCTGAGCTCACTCGTGATCTGTTAGTGGGTTTCCTCTCACTCTCTTCATCCTCCTCTGAGCTCACTCTGTGATCTGTTAGTGGGGTTCCTCTCACTCTTCATCTCTCCTCTGAGCTCACTCTGTGATCTGTTAGTGGGGTTTCCTCTCACTCTTCATCACTCTCTGAGCTCACTCTGTGATCTGTTAGTGGGGTTTCCTCTCACTCTTATCATCACTCCTCTGAGCGCACTCTGTGATCTGTTAGTGGGTTTCCTCTCACTCTTTATCTCTCCTCTGAGCTCACTCTGTGATCTGTTAGTGGGTTCCTCTCACTCTTTATCTCTCCTCTGAGCTCACTCTGTGATCTGTTAGTGGGGTTTCCTCTCACTCTTCATCTCTCCTCTGAGCTCACTCTGTGATCTGTTAGTGGGGTTTCCTCTCACTCTTCATCACTCCTCTGAGCTCACTCTGTGATCTGTTAGTGGGGTTTCCTCTCACTCTTCATCACTCCTCTGAGCTCACTCTGTGATCTGTTAGTGGGTTTCCTCTCCTCTTTATCTCTCCTCTGAGCTCACTCTGTGATCTGTTAGTGGGTTTCCTCTCACTCTTTATCTCTCCTCTGAGCTCACTCTGTGATCTGTTAGTGGGGTTTCCTCTCACTCTTTATCTCTCCTCTGAGCTCACTCTTTGATCTGTTAGTGGGTTTCCTCTCACCTCTTTTTCTCTCCTCTGAGCTCTCTTTGATCTGTTAGTGGGGTTTCCTCTCACTCTTTATCTCTCCTCTGAGCTCACTCTGTGATCAGTTTGTGGGGTTTCCTCTCACTCTTTATCTCTCCTCTGACTCTGTGATCTGTTAGTGGGGTTTCCTCTCACTCTTTATCTCTCCTCTGAGCTCACTCTGTGATCTGTTAGTGGGTTTCCTCTCACTCTTTATCTCTCCTCTGAGCTCACTCTTTGATCTGTTAGTGGGTTTCCTCTCACTCTTTATCTCTCCTCTGACTCTTTGATCTGTTAGTGGGGTTTCCTCTCACTCTTTATCTCTCCTCTGAGCTCACTCTGTGATCTGTTAGTGGGGTTTCCTCTCACTCTTTATCTCTCCTCTGAGCTCACTCTTTGATCTGTTAGTGGGGTTTCCTCTCACTCTTTATCTCTCCTCTGAGCTCACTCTGTGATCTGTTTGTGGGGTTTCCTCTCACTCTTTATCTCTCCTCTGAGCTCACCTGTGATCTGTTAGTGGGGTTTCCTCTCACTCTTTATCTCTCCTCTGAGCTCACTCTGTGATCTGTTAGTGGGTTTCCTCTCACTCTTTATCTCTCCTCTGAGCTCACTCTTTGATCTGTTAGTGGGTTTCCTCTCACTCTTTATCTCTCCTCTGAGCTCACTCTGTGACTGTTAGTGGGGGTTTCCTCTCACTCTTTATCTCTCCTCTGAGCTCACTCTGTGATCTGTTAGTGGGGTTCCTCTCACTCTTTATCTCTCCTCTGAGCTCACTCTGTGATCTGTTAGTGGGGTTTCCTCTCACTCTTTATCTCTCCTCTGAGCTCACTCTGTGATCTGTTAGTGGGTTTCCTCTCACTCTTTATCTCTCCTCTGAGCTCACTCTGTGATCTGTTAGTGGGTTTCCTCTCACTCTTTATCTCTCCTCTGAGCTCACTCTGTGATCTGTTAGTGGGTTTCCTCTCACTCTTTATCTCTCCTCTGAGCTCACTCTGTGATCTGTTAGTGGGGTTTCCTCTCACTCTTTATCTCTCCTCTGAGCTCACTCTGTGATCTGTTAGTGGGGTTTCCTCTCTCTCTTTATCTCTCCTCTGAGCTCACTCTTTGATCTGTTAGTGGGGTTTCCTCTCACTCTTTATCTCTCCTCTGAGCTCACTCTGTGATCTGTTAGTGGGTTTCCTCTCACTCTTTATCTCTCCTCTGAGCTCACTCGTTGATCTGTTAGTGGGTTTCCTCTCACTCTTTATCTCTCCTCTGAGCTCACTCTTTGATCTGTTAGTGGGGTTTCCTCTCACTCTTTATCACTCCTCTGATGAAGCCAGCGCCGTGTTGGACTGTAAATAATGGATGTGAGCTGCTCTGTTACGCTGCTCTGTTATTGATCTGGCCGTGTGACGGCGGGGAGCGCCTCTCGTCCTGGGGCTGTTCATTCTTTAATCCTGACAGGAGCTTTAAAGCGTCTCCGAAAAGAAGTTCTTCTGGGAGACAGGAAGTAGCTTTAAATTGAGAGCAATATAATCGCTCCTAATTAGCGATTAGACGAAGTGGTCCTCACTTTACAAACTGATCTCTTGAACGCATTAAAGTCACAAAGCATCATGAATATATAATGAGTCTTACATCACATCTCTGTTTGGGCGCCTCCAACTCCAACAGGTCCGATTCTTAAGCTCGATTGTCAATCAACAGAAAGGTATTCTGAGAATCAATTAATCAATAAAGTAACTAGAGATTTATTTCGATAAAAGTCAAGTTTAGACAAAAGAAATATAAATTGTTGAGTGGAGATTGTCTGAGAATAAGATTTTGATTGCGTGTGTTTGTTTATTTGTCCTCTTCAGTCTGAATGCTGACAGGAGGAGGGAGGAGCTTCTTCTGATTGGCCGTCAGAATCAGGCCATCTATCAGCGAATCACGAGCCGGCAGTCGGAGCATCGCCGCCCGCTGTGGTTGGACGACTGGGAGAGGGCGGAGCGTCGCCGTGACGACATCTCACGATACCCCCGAGGACTCGGAGAGAAACACGTGAGAATTTAAAACTGTCTCTGTTGTTGGAAAGGTATTTGAACAACGTGGTCACATGACTCCTTCTGCTGTGAGCTAGCTAGCTAACGTAGCTAACCTGGTCATTTGACACACACTGAAGTTATGAGACGACTCACTCTGAGAGACAGTTGCTTTATGGTCCCCCCAAAATAAAGACAACTCAACTGTCCTTTGTTTACTTTCTTCTTTTGGTCGCCAACATTAATTGTATTTCTATTTTTTGGGAATCAAGTTTTTCTTTAGTCAAACTTTCTTTTGGTAAAGATTTTTGATCGCCAACAAAAATAAGAAAGTTATTGCAAGCACGAGTAAAGAGGTATTAAACACTAACGCACTGTCTGTGTGTGTGTGTGTGTGTGTGTGTGTGTGTGTGTGTGTGTGTGTGTGTGTGTGTGTGTGTGGTGTGTGTGTGTGTGTGTGTGTGTGTGTGTGTGTGTGTGTGTGTGTGTGCAGAGGTCAAGCAGGAAGGTGAAGTTTGCAGCGCAGGGTGAGCGGGCGTCGAGCAGCAACACGGACACCGAGAGAGAAGAAACAAACACAAACTAAAGATGTTCACTTTCATTTGATTTAAAATAAATAATCCTTCAGATTAAATTACTCCAACACTCACTTCCTGTTCGGCTGATTATGGAGTTTTGGTGTTTTGGTGTTTTGGTAAAGCTTCTTGAAATCCAAATATGATCTGTTTCCTGACTGTGAGCTTTGATCCTGAGAGGGAAGACGCTGCCACACCTTTCTAACCAGTCCGTCACAAAGAAGCCTCACGTGTTGAAACACCATGATCTTTGGAAAGGGGGTGTGAAGTGAGAATCAGGGGTATAGTAGAAAGACACAGTCTGAGTAATGTGTCTCTGATGTGTCTCTGATTTGTTTATAAGATATATCAATTATCAACAGAACATGACGCTCATAAACAAGATGTCAGCTGACGTAAACAACAACGTGACGTCGGAGCTGCGTGAAAACACAGCTGTCTCTGTTTGATGCTCAGGTCTCTGGAGGCGCAGAGACCCTGTCCCCCCGATGGAGAGCTGTCTCTGTTTGATGCTCAGGTCTCTGGAGGCGCAGAGACCCTGTCCCCCCGATGGAGAGCTGTCTCTGTTTGATGCTCAGGTCTCTGGAGGCGCAGAGACCCTGTCCCCCCGATGGAGAGCTGTCTCTGTTTGATGCTCAGGTCTCTGGAGGTGCAGAGGACCCTGTCCCCCCCGATGGAGAGCTGTCTCTGTTTGATGCTCAGGTCTCTGGAGGCGCAGAGACCCTGTCCCCCCGATGGAGAGCTGTCTCTGTTTGATGCTCAGGTCTCTGGAGGCGCAGAGACCCTGTCCCCCCCGATGGAGAGCTGTCTCTGTTTGATGCTCAGGTCTCTGGAGGCGCAGAGGACCCTGTCCCCCCGATGGAGAGCTGTCTCTGTGTGATGCTCAGGTCTCTGGAGGTGCAGAGGACCCTGTCCCCCCGATGGAGAGCTGTCTCTGTGTGATGCTCAGGTCTCTGGAGGTGCAGAGACCCTGTCCCCCCGATGGAGAGCTGTCTCTGTTTGATGCTCAGGTCTCTGGAGGTGCAGACACCCTGTCCCCCCGATGGAGAGCTGTCTCTGTTTGATGCTCAGGTCTCTGGAGGCGCAGAGACCCTGTCCCCCCGATGGAGAGCTGTCTCTGTGTGATGCTCAGGTCTCTGGAGGTGCAGAGACCCTGTCCCCCCGATGGAGAGCTGTCTCTGTTTGATGCTCAGGTCTCTGGAGGTGCAGAGACCCTGTCCCCCCGATGGAGACTAAACGCTGACTATTCATATTTCACTTTATGTTTGTTCATGTAATCTGAAAATGTTTGTACTTCAAAAGCGATTTGTGTATTTATAAACTCTCAACATGTAAGTATGGAAAGCTGTGCACACATCAGAACACATGGTGGCATTGAACAGCGCAGACGCAGCTCCTCTCCAATAGTAAAAACAATAACTACTTTAAAACATACTAAATATGTTTTTGCAGTGAAATGTGAGCAGACTTCAGTCCTCTGCTCTCCACCAGGGGGCGGTACCTGCGCGTCTCTGCTGAAACGGGTTCATACCATTCTCACAGAAAGAAGAAGAGGAAGACATCTCTCGTTGTATCATCACGATCTCATTAAACGAGAAGGAAGCTTTCAGTCCGAGACTCAGAACAACAACAAGGTCATCTGAGATCTAAAGCTCACCTCTTCTGCAAAGTCCCCTTCCTCATGTCTCTTCTACATCAACATGTGTCCCCTCTTCTTCATGTCTCTTCTACATCAACATGTGTCCTCTCTTCTTCACGTCTCTTCTACATCAACATGTGTCCTCTCTTCTTCACGTCTCTTCTACATCAACATGTGTCCCCTCTTCTTCATGTTCTCTTCTACATCAACATGTGTCCCCTCCCCGTCTTATACATCAACATGGTGTCCCCTCTTCTTCATGTCTCTTCTACATCAACATGTGTCCCTCCTTCTTCATGTCTCTTCTTCATCAACATGTGTCCCCTCTTCTCCATGGCTCTTCTACATCAACATGTGTCCCCTCTTCTTCATGTCTCTTCTTCATCAACATGTGTCCCCTCTTCTCCATGTCTCTTCTACATCAACATGTGTCCTCTCTTCTTCACGTCTCTTCTACATCAACATGTGTCCCCTCTTCTTCATGTCTCTTCTTCATCAACATGTGTCCCTCTTCTTCATGTCTCTTCTTCATCAACATGTGGTCCCCTCTTCTCCATGTCTCTTCTACATCAACATGTGTCCTCTCTTCTTCACGTCTCTTCTACTCAACATGTGTCCCCTCTTCTTCATGTCTCTTCTACATCAACATGTGTCCCCTCTTCTCCATGTCTCTTCTACATCAACATGTGTCCCCTCTTCTTCATGTCTCTTCTACATCAACATGTGTCCCCTCTTCTCCATGTCTCTTCTACATCAACATGTGTCCCCTCTTCTTCATGTCTCTTCTACATCAACATGTGTCCCCCTCTTCTCCATGTCTCTTCTACATCAACATGTGTCCCCTCTTCTCCATGTCTCTTCTACATCAACATGTGTCCCCTCTTCTTCATGTCTGTTCTACATCAACATGTGTCCCCTCTTCTCCATGTCTCTTCTACATCAACATGTGTCCCCTCTTCTTCATGTCTCTTCTACATCAACATGTGTCCCCTCTTCTTCATGTCTCTTCTACATCAACATGTGTCCCCTCTTCTTCATGTCTCTTCTACATCAACATGTGTCCCCTCTTCTCCATGTCTCTTCAACATCAACATGTGTCCCCTCTTCTTCATGTCTCTTCTACATCAACATGTGTCCCCTCTTCTTCATGTCTCTTCTACATCAACATGTGGTCCCCTCTTCTTCATGTCTCTTCTACATCAACATGTGTCCCCTCTTCTTCATGTCCCCTCTTCTACGTCAACATGTGTCCCCTCTTCCTCATGTCTCTTCTACATCAACATGTGTCCCCTCTTCTACATCAACATGTGTCCCCCCTCTTCTTCATGTCTCTTCTACATCAACATGTGTCCCCTCTTCTTCATGTCTCTTCTACATCAACATGTGTCCCCTCTTCTTCATGTCTCTTCTACATCAACATGTGTCCCCTCTTCTTCATGTCTCTTCTACATCAACATGTGTCCCCTCTTCTTCATGTCTCTTCTACGTCAACATGTGTCCCCTCTTCCTCATGTCTCTTCTACATCAACATGTGTCCCCTCTTCCTCATGTCTCTTCTACATCAACATGTGTCCCCTCTTCCTCATGTCCCCTCTTCTACGTCAACATGTGTCCCCTCTTCCTCATAGTCTCTTCTACATCAACATGTGTCCCCTCCTTCTACATCAACATGTGTCCCCTCTTCTTCATGTCTCTTCTACATCAACATGTGTCCCCTCTTCTTCATGTCTCTTCTACATCAACATGTGTCCCCTCTTCTTCATGTCTCCTTCTACATCAACATGTGTCCCCCTCTTCTTCATGTCTCTTCTACATCAACATGTGTCCCCTCTTCTTCATGTCTCTTCTACGTCAACATGTGTCCCCATCTTCCTCATGTCTCTTCTACCATCAAACATGTGTCCCCTCTTCTTCATGTCTCTTCTACATCAACATGTGTCCCCTCTTCTTCATGTCTCTTCTACATCAACATGTGTCCCCTCTTCTCCATGTCTCTTCTACATCAACATGTGTCCCCTCTTCTTCATGTCTCTTCTACATCAACATGTGTCCCCTCTTCTTCATGTCTCTTCTTACATCAACATGTGTCCCCTCTTCTTCATGTCTCTCTCTACATCAACATGTGTCCCTCTTCTACAATCAACATGTGTCCCCTCTTCTCCATGTCTCTTCTACATCAACATGTGTCCCCTCTTCTTCATGTCTCTTCTACATCAACATGTGTCCCCTCTTCTTCACGTCTCTTCTACATCAACATGTGTCCCCTCTTCTTCATGTCTCTTCTACATCAACATGTGTCCCCTCTTCTCCATGTCTCTTCTACATCAACATGTGTCCCCTCTTCTTCATGTCTCTTCTACATCAACATGTGTCCCCTCTTCTTCATGTCTCTTCTACATCAACATGTGTCCCCTCTTCTTCATGTCTCTTCTACATCAACAGTGTTCCCCTCTTCTACATCAACATGTGTCCCCTCTTCTTCATGTCTCTTCTACATCAACATGTGTCCCCTCTTCTACATCAACATGTGTCCCCTCTTCTCCATGTCTCTCTACATCAACATGTGTCCCCTCTTCTACATCAACATGTGTCCCCTCTTCTCCATGTCTCTTCTACATCAACATGTGTCCCCTCTTCTTCATGTCTCTTCTACATCAACATGTGTCCCCCTCTTCTTCATGTCTCTTCTACATCAACATGTGTCCCCTCTTCTCCATGTCTCTTCTACATCAACATGTGTCCCCTCTTCATCATGTCTCTTCTACATCAACATGTGTCCCCTCTTCTTCACGTCCCCTCTTCTTCATGTCTCTTCTACATTCAACATGTGTCCCCTCTTCTTCATGTCTCTTCTACATCAACATGTGTCCCCTCTTCTTCATGTCTCTTCTACATCAACAGTGTCCCCTCTTCTTCATGTCTCTTCTACATCAAACATGTGTCCCCTCTTCTTCATGTCTCTTCTACATCAACATGTGTCCCCTCTTCTCCATGTCTCTTCTACATCAACATGTGTCCCCCTCTTCTCCAATGTCTCTTCTACATCAACATGTGTCCCCTCTTCTTCATGTCTCTTCTACATCAACATGTGTCCCCTCTTCTACATCAACATGTGTCCCCTCTTCTTCATGTCTCTTCTACATCAACATGTTGTCCCCTTCTTCTTCATGTCTCTTCTACATCAACATGTGTCCCCTCTTCTTCATGTCTCTTCTACATCAACATGTGTCCCCTCTTCTTCATGTCTCTTCTACATCAACATGTGTCCCCTCTTCTCATGTACTCTTCTACATCAAACATGTGTCCCCTCTTCTCCATGTCTCTTCTACATCAACATGTGTCCCCTCTTCTCCATGTCTCTTCTACATCAACATGTGTCCCCTCTTCTTCATGTCTCTTCTACATCAACATGTGTCCCCTCTTCTACATCAACATGTGTCCCCTCTTCTTCATGTCTCTTCTACATCAACATGTGTCCCCCTCTTCTACATCAACATGTGTCCCCTCTTCTCCATGTCTCTTCTACATCAACATGTGTCCCCTCTTCTACATCAACATGTGTCCCCTCTTCTCCATGTCTCTTCTACATCAACATGTGTCCCCTCTTCTACATCCAACATGTGTCCCCTCTTCTTCATGTCTCTTCTACAATCAACATGTGTCCCCTCTTCTTCACGTCTCTTCTACATCAACATGTGTCCCCTCTTCTTCATGTCTCTTCTACATCAACATGTGTCCCCTCTTCTTCATGTCTCTTCTACATCAACATGTGTCCCCTCTTCTTCATGTCTCTTCTACATCAACATGTGTCCCCTCTTCTTCATGTCTCTTCTACATCAACATGTGTCCCCTCTTCTCCATGTCTCTTCTACATCAACATGTGTCCCCTCTTCTTCATGTCTCTTCTACATCAACATGTGTCCCCTCTTCTTCATGTCTCTTCTACATCAACATGTGTCCCCTCTTCTACATCAACATGTGTCCCCTCTTCTCCATGTCTCTTCTACATCAACATGTGTCCCCTCTTCTACATCAACATTGTCCCCTCTTCTCCCATGTCTCTTCTACATCAACATGTGTCCCCTCTTCTTCATGTCTCTTCTACATCAACATGTGTCCCCTCTTCTTCACGTCTCTTCTACATCAACATGTGTCCCCTCTTCTTCATGTCTCTTCTACATCAACATGTGTCCCCACTTCTTCATGTCTCTTCTACATCAACATGTGTCCCCTCTTCTTCATGTTCTCTTCTAACATCAACATGTGTCCCCTCCTCTTCATGTCTCTTCTACATCAACATGTGTCCCCTCTTCTCCATGTCTCTTCTACATCAACATGTGTCCCCTCTTCTTCATGTCTCTTCTACATCAAACATGTGTCCCCTCTTCTTCATGTCTCTTCTACATCAACATGTGTCCCCCTCTTCTTCATGTCTCTTCTACATCAAACATGTGTCCCCTCTCTTCATGTCTCTTCTACATCAACATGTGTCCCCTCTTTTCATGTCTCTTCTACATCAAACATGTGTCCCCTCTTCTTCATGTCTCTTCTACATCAACATGTGTCCCCTCTTCTTCATGTCCTCTTCTACATCAACCATGTGTCCCCTCTTCTCCATGTCTCTTCTACATCAACATGTGTCCCCTCTTCTCCATGTCTCTTCTATACATCAACATGTGTCCCCTCTTCTTCATGTCTCTTCTACATCAACATGTGTCCCCTCTTCTACATCAACATGTGTCCCCTCTTCTTCATGTCTCTTCTACATCAACATGTGTCCCCTCTTCTACATCACCATGTGTCCCCTCTTCTCCATGTCTCTTCTACATCAACATGTGTCCCCTCTTTCTAACATCAACATGTGTCCCCTCTTCTCCATGTCTCTTCTACATCAACATGTGTCCCCCTCTTCTACATCAACATGTGTCCCCTCTTCTTCATGTCTCTTCTACATCAAACATGTGTCCCCTCTTCTTCATGTCTCTTCTACATCAACATGTGTCCCCTCTTCTTCACGTCCTCTTCTACATCAACTGTGTCCCCTCTTCTTCATGTCTCTTCTACATCAACATGTGTCCCCTCTTCTTCATGTCTCTTCTACATCAACATGTGTCCCCTCTTCTTCATGTCTCTTCTACATCAACATGTGTCCCCTCTTCTACATCAACATGTGTCCCCTCTTCTTCATGTCTCTTCTACATCAACATGTGTCCCCTCTTCTACATCAACATGTGTCCCTTCTTCTCCATGTCTCTTCTACAATCAACATGTGTCCCCCTCTTCTACATCAACATGTGTCCCCTCTTCTCCATGTCTCTTCTACATCAACATGTGTCCCCCTCTTCTACATCAACATGTGTCCCCTCTTCTTCATGTCTCTTCTACATCAACAGTGTGTCCCCTCTTCTTCATGTCTTCTTACATCAACATGTGTCCCCTCTTCTTCACGTCTCTTCTACATCAACATGTGTCCCCTCTTCTTCATGTCTCTTCTACATCAACATGTGTCCCCTCTTCTTCATGTCTCTTCTACATCAACATGTGTCCCCTCTTCTTCATGTCTCTTCTAACATCAACATGTGTCCCCTCTTCTCCATGTCTCTTCTACATCAACATGTGTCCCCTCTTCTTCATGTCTCTCTACATCAACATGTGTCCCCTCCTCTTCATGTCTCTTCTACATCAACATGTGTCCCCTCTTCTTCATGTCTCTTCTACATCAACATGTGTCCCCTCTTCTTCATGTCTCTTCTACATCAACATGTGTCCCCTCTTCTCCATGTCTCTTCTACATCAACATGTGTCCCCTCTTCTTCATGTCTCTTCTACATCACCCATTCTAGCCGTGCCTCATATCCCTCTCTCTAAAAAAAGAAAGTTAAAAAAGAGGGGCGGAGCTTATGCGGGACCCGGCAGCTACCGTCTAAACTAAATGCTGCCGTGATGAAACGCCATATCATGGATCATCAAGGATCTGAAACAGTCTGGAGCTCAAAGGCTTTCTCTCTTGCCGGTTACACCACAAGCTGAGTTCCTTTCTACTTCCTGCTTCTTCACACACATTTTGTATACATTTGTAGGTGGTAAGAATTACAATAATGAAGTTCATAAATAGTGGATTGGCCTAGGGGGAGGGGCTTAACAGATATAAACCTCTGGCCACAAGTGACTTTGTGTTACTCTGACGGTGGCTGTAGAGCTGAGAGGTCACATTTCTTAGAGCTCTATATATTAAGGTTTGTTTTTCGTTCTCTTCTGGACGTCTTATTAATTCCTTAGTTATTGCATCAACACTTTTTGTAACAATAATATGATCTAGTTACCATCAGAGGACTCTATTATGCACTGTGTATAAAACATGCTTCAAAACCATTTAATATACTAATATAAAATCTTAAAAATGTGCAAAAGTACACAAGTGTCACCTTTAAAATATACATAAAGCACCAAATCTACTTATTGATTTGAAAGAATATGTGATAGAAAATGATTGATGCATCATGTATGCCCCTCCTGTAGTGTGTTCTATAGGGTTCAGTGCATGTAAATGGTCTGCAAAGGCTAACATCTCTGTGTGTCTCTCCCCCAAAACTGGAAATATGTTATAGAGTGATAAAACTGTCTACAAACGCTGGACTGTAAAACTTTATAATATACATTAAAGACCTGTCAATGAGTTACTAACGCTGAGACAGCTGACAATCACAAACTGAACTTTAGACGGTTCTTACAAAGTCATTCAAATCTTTTACTGGATTTTTTTGCTATCATAGTTTTTTCCAATGATGTGTCACATTTAATTACATGAATCTTTCACCAGACTCTGTGTCACTATA
Organism: Harpagifer antarcticus; assembly: GCA_902827135.1. Classification (NCBI taxonomy): domain Eukaryota; kingdom Metazoa; phylum Chordata; class Actinopteri; order Perciformes; family Harpagiferidae; genus Harpagifer; species Harpagifer antarcticus. Next base: position 24,265 of record CADEHL010000695.1, read on the forward strand.
ACCTGAGCGTGATAACAGCTCTTCTCCAGCCGCAGTTTAAGTGTCTCACTATCAGATGGAACTGTAGAGCTGCAGTCGGACCAAATAATCAGGAGTTTCTCAACACGTTCTAGCAAACACTGGTGAGTATCACAGACATCTACACTCCTCCATGTGCGTCTTCACTCCCAATTTGTCAAATACAGCAGCTTGGTCTGTGGTCAAAACAAAACTGTAGAGCTGCAGTTGGTCAGGATATTCTCTACAACACACACAGGTGAGTTCAGACGATCGTATTTAGTTTTATCTCGTCAACCTCTGTTCAGTGGCTTTACACGTCAAACTTTGACGCCCCACGTCGATCAGATTTAAGATTTAAACGTATTATCTTTTTGGTTGATAAAATGAAGCAGCCCTCTATCGTCAGTTTTGGATGTCATGTAATGGAGGAAGTCAGATGATGTACAATAAAGAGTGGACTTTAACCCAAGAGACAGCTGATCTAAAACTCAGAGACTGTTGATCAAAGAGATTAAAGTGTAGCAGGGATAAATCCTGAAGCCCAATAATTACTCAGCATTTTCCTCCTTTAGCTTAGCAGTGGTGACGTGAAGTCATGTGACCGTGCTGTAGGTCCTTTATAGCCCAACATTAGCCTCCTTTAGCTTAGCAGTGGTGACGTGAAGTCATGTGACCGTGCTGTAGGTCCTTTATAGCCCAACATTAGCCTCCTTTAGCTTAGCAGTGGTGACGTGAAGTCATGTGACCGTGCTGTAGGTCCTTTATAGCCCAACATTAGCCTCCTTTAGCTTAGCGGTGGTGACGTGAAGTCATGTGACCGTGCTGTAGGTCCTTTATAGCCCAACATTAGCCTCCTTTAGCTTAGCGGTGGTGACGTGAAGTCATGTGACCGTGCTGTAGTTGACACGAGGGACTCACAAGAACTCAGATGCACGATTCCATTGAATAAAAAAAGTATCTTTTATTAATAAAAGATTACTCAAAAACAAAGATCGCTAGGTTCTACTAGGACCACTGAACAGATTTCAAGGTTGACAGACATGGCTTGATGTGGAGACAAGACGAAACCGACAATAGACAAAAGGAGCAGGGCTATAAAATACACACAACGGTTAATGGGGCACAGGTGAAACAATCAGGGGCGGGGCTGTGATGATGAGCACATGAGAACACAAGCTGGCAGGTGACACACAAAGACATGAAGTGTAGAACCTGAAAAGAGAGGGTAGAGTCAATACAAATAACATGCAAGGCCACATAATAAACACAAAAACAATAAGCTTACAGATTCTAACGCTGAAACCTTACAGTACCCCCCTCTTACGGACGGCTCCAGACGTCCCTGAAAGCTGAGACTGCCCTCTATCGAAGTCCGATATAAGGGTCTTGTCCACAATAAAGCTGCCTGGGATCCAACACCTCTCCTCTAATCCATACCCCCCAGTCGACCAGGAACTGTCTACCTCTGCCCCTCTTCCTTTCCGACAGTATTTTGTCCACTGTGTACACTTGACCCCGTCGACAACCCGGGGAGGTGGAGGGGACGTGGAGGCAGGGACCAGTCTGCTTTCTTTGGCTGGTTTAGCTTGCTGACATGGAACGTGGGGTGGACCTTGATGGATTTTGGAAGACATAAACGGACAGCAACAGGGTTAATTACTTTGGCTATGGGAAAAGGACCAACGAACCGGGGAGCCAGCTTCCTGGAGGCGACATGGAGAGGAAGATCCTTGGTAGATAGCCACACTCGTTGTCCGGCCCTGGTACTTGGGGGCTGGACGTCGTTTCCGGTCGGCCAATGCCTTCATGCGAACGGCACTCCTCTGCAGCACATATGGCGACTCCCGC